>KN549655.1:43332-53556 GCA_000797555.1 Oesophagostomum dentatum | reverse complement strand
AAGCTGTGGTCCTGCAGAATTTTACTATGCAACCTTATGTTTTGATTAAAATAGAAACTTTTGGTCCGAGCTTAATGTGTATAGTCGAGTTGACAAGTCGGTGGCAAAGTTGTACTGGGTGTATTTACACAAATCAGTGGAAAAAGGTGTCTCTAGATTAGCTGTAGTGCGAACTGATGGCCAGCTATTCGAGTTGAACTTCGCGCCATGGCTAAAGATTTCTGTCACTGCACATTTTACAACTTTGCACCGACTTGTCAGCTCAGCTCTATGCGGATGGGACATATAGTTATCATAACAGGTGTATTCTGAATAGAGCTTAAAGACAGGGTACCACCAAAATTTGGTTGGTGAGTTTTTCTAGTAGGACTATCAGGGAGTGCCTGCTCTATAACCCTACTATAGTAGCAGCCTCCAAAACCTACTCATTTTGGAGAAAAAGCCTTATCAAAAATAAAATCCCTGCTAATAAAAGCTACGACACGTCAAAGTACGGAACCAGGAAACGGCCCAAGAATCAATGTTAGATTACTCCCCTTGCATGAATATCTCCTTGAGGATAAACAGAAGACATGGGTAAAGCTACAGCCCCATTACCGTCGTTCAGAGTCTTGGTTCGAGCTTTGTTGCACTGTAGCTTTTAGTGTTTCATATTTGATAAGGCTCTTTCTCCAAAATGAGTAGGTTTTAGAGGTTGTTACTATGGTAGGGTTATAGAGCAGGCTCTCCCTGACAATCCTACTAGAAGAACTCAGCAACCAAATTTTTGTGGTACACTGTCTTTAATTCAAGCCGGCCAAAAATAAGCTAGCCCGTCAAATTTCGCGCGAATAGCGTTTTGTCGCTAGCACTTTTCTCCGGATTACATCGTTTTTCGTCGTCTTGTTGTGCTACTGTCCATCCCACCAAGCCTGTAGGTTAAGCTCAAAAAAATTATATACTGGTTTTCCGGGTATGCTGCTTCAAAGCGGTATACGACCCAAATAGAAGGCGCACTGCGAAATAGAAAACTCGTCTGCGAGACCGGGGACGAGTCTTCTTGAGCGATTTTCTTGTTCAGGAAAGACTTCTGAGCCGAGAAATTTGAACCTCAATCACTTTTCGAGTTCCTCTTTCAGAATCCGTCGAGAACTCAGAAGGCGTTGCAAGAGTGGGTGCTGCCTTAAAAGGCAGCGTCCAGCCACCCCAGTGCCCAAAACCTGCCAGTGCCCACGCCGCCCTTATAGGGGGGGGGGGTCACCAGTCACGCTCGATGTCTGATCCTCTCGCTACTACTCATTGTCTCTTTGTCGCACAATCGATATGACCTACTTCTTATAGCCGTACAACAGTGATGAAAAGCTTTACATTATGGGTAACTGCGATAGACTTGGATAGATTTACAGAATTTAGGATGAACCAACCTTAATCGAGCTTAGCAGTAACATCAGCACACTTTTAGATTAAGTTAAGAAGCTGGTTTTTTTGTTTTTGACTTACTAATATAACAGCTTGTCCACGCCAGAAGTTTCACACCCTCTTAAATGACTCTCGGGGAGTTTTTTTAAACAAATAGTATACTTAAACTAAGCTCGCTGAGCTCTATCCACTGAGATATGAATTATGAGGAAAGGAGATTTTGTGAATTTTGTCTGGACGCTGCCTTTAGGACAACTTCCTAAAGAAAGTCTCGTAAAGCACCGCTTCTGAGTGTCACAACATGCGGAGGTGCAGTCCTTATTACCCAGTCTTTATACGAGAGATCAGGCCAGGCCGTGCATTGCAAGCAGAAGGTACATTTATAAGCTTCATTCAGTCAGCGATTCCCTGCCCCAATATTTCGGATTTCCTAGCTTGGTTGATGCACATTGTCAGCGATTTAAATTAACACAAATCTGAGCGTTCGGCTGTCGCCGAAGTTTCAGACATACGAGAGTGCTTGCTTCGCCCGCACCATTTCATTGTCTAACCGCACACATGAATAACGCCCACCTTAGCATTCAATAAGTTATTGATTTGTTGGTTGGCTATTGATTGCTTACTAAATTGTTGAATGGTCTTCCAGGTATATTTCAGGGTGGCCAACGATAAACATGTACAATACACGTGCCCACTTAGCCTATGGTCTGACGTTGCCATTTACCTTTTGCATAACGCTACGGGTCTCCTACGCATCACGATCCACCTCGTCCCATTCTGCACACTGACGGCGTACTGCCGACCACATGCACATCGCTGCTATCCTCGTGCCGAATCTACTGACATCTTGCAGGCTTTTGTACATCGGTACAAAATTCCTGTGCATTGCTGCAGATATGTACCCCTCTCCACTGACGTCTAACCTCCTGCCCAACTCTGCTGACGTCCTGCACATTGTTGCAGGTAACCTGCGCATTGTTGTCGGAGTTACATTTGAGCCGTGCTCATTGGTGCAAAAGGTGCAAAGCTGCGTGACAGCGCTACCGGCTTCTTCACAGTATGCAACTAGCAGTCGCCACTATCGCTTCGCCTGAATTCGCTGCAATTGCCGACGTCTCAGACTTTGACCTCCGCAAATACCTTGCGCCTTACAGTCACGAGTATACGTGAGCCTTAACGTAGAGACGTCGAACACATACCTACCACTGCCAAAGATCAAATGTGGTAATTCCTCATTCTGCGTCCCACGCAAAAGGCATGTGCCGCCCCAGAACTGATTCAGCTTCCTCCGAATAAAACAAAATACCTCAAAACTCGCTGTATACGTACGTGTGCTTTACCGCATTTGGCGCGAACACTTTGTTCCAGCTCTGACACCAATTTCTCATCTGCATTCATCATTCTTCAAACCTGGCTTGATTCAAGACGCCCGCGACCACCCTCTCAGTCCTTCTTTTGAAACTTTCTTGTCATTATAATCTCTACGATGGGAAGGAAAAATGTGCGGATAAGGATTGCGCTTCCGTACAAATGTGTATGGACGGACATGTGTCGGCAACTAGTAGAAATACACAAATCTTTGTACATTAATCGCAACGAACGTTCTTGTCTAGATAAGATGGCATTAGAAATTCACAACGCCATTTAGCTACGGCACTTTTCACATAGTGTCTACATTAGGTATTTCGTAAAAAGTTTAGTATCATAATTAGATCAGCAACACAACGAATATCTTCAAATGTCTTTAAGGCGGCGCACAAGACGCAATAAAGACGTGTTCCCATAAATTTACTAGCTTTCTTCTCACGTAGATAAATTTGAGCAATAAAGTCCAATGTTCCAAATCTGTAGCTTTTTTCCGATTTTCTTTTAGTTACCAATGTCTGCTGGGCTGACACTAAAGCCTTGCAGGATTTTTCTTGTGAGCCTTTCATACCTCTTGGACACATAGTGGATTCATTGGCGACACGAAAACTACGAATGTGCCTTGTGTTCACATCATACGGCTTTGGATCTGCTCTCGCGCTTAATGGCCGTATAATATGAATGAAATTCAAGGTTTGATCTTTCCGATGTTCTTTGCGAGCACTTTTGATCATCGAAAGAAAGACAAGAACTTCAGAAAATGAAAAAGTAGGGGTATGGACTATGGCACACTCTTTCACTGCTTAAGGCCTCAGCAGCTGTAACCGTTTTCAAAGTCACAGTTTAATACCTTCTAGCTATGCAGAAATGTTTCCTTGTTCAAACGTACACTTTGCGTGAAGTACGAAACACGGAAACTTAGCACTTGGTAACTGAAATAAAATTTTCTTACAGCTCACGAACTTTGTACGTGACCTAACCTGGCCACTGCTGCATACAGCGCTATCCGGTTGCTGCTCAATTTATAATTTATAGCAGCGCAGTTGGGGAAGAAAATCCCAAGAAGCTCAGCTGTTCAAAATTTAGAGCAACGACAGGTTTTAGCGTATTTCCACCGCCAATTCTAGAAGCTAACGTGCTCGCATGGCCCTCGGAGGGTAACTTTTTTCATCCTCTGTCAGATTAATGTAACTTTAAAGCCTACCTCCATCACTTCATCGCTTCTGCTAGCCATTCGTGAAAGTCTTGCAAAGAACTGTTCGTTTGTGACAGCAACATAGTGACTTGCGGGGTAGGCGAATCTTATGAGACTTTCAAAGATAAGTGCCAGAGTTGAATCAAGTTGACTCATAAAGAAATAAGCGAATAGCAGACATCCGACAAAGAAGCCAAGACGCTAAATAAAAAATTTATCTTTCTGATGAGTTATAGCAGTCTTGCTTACCGGATACTTGTCGACGAAGTTTTTCAAGAAATAGAACAGCGATACAATTCTGGCACTATAGTCATAACCCTCCACTTCCACTGTATCTAAGCTAAAACATACAGTAACATTTTTGAAGAGCAGCTTATCTTCCAGGTTCTTTAGAATAGGCCTCGCACAATAACTGTTTAGTTTGGCCCATGATTACTCAAGCAAAATTAAACAGTTGGGTCCGAAACTCTCGTTCTATGAATGAAAATAAGCTTCCTCTGTGTTTTCCGCGAACGCGCCTCTGAAGGCAAATATGAGGACGGAAATATTTTGGAGAAGAACGCAAATAAATTCGTATAAGCGTTTCCAACATGTCCATAGTAGTAAAAGTTTCGGTATCGTTTCTAAACTTTCAGGAATGTTGTACAGCTGAGCTTTGTACACAAATTTTGTCGTGGAAAACTTTCAGGGGCTAGGGGAAACTAGTGTTTGTCCATTTTTGGCCTTCGCTGGTGTTCAAGATCTCCAGTACTGGTCAGAATGGCTGGGCGTAGATCGATTCTCCCATGTAACAACTGAGTTTTTTTCAGCTTTAAACTCTAAAATCCATGTACCTACGTCCCAGAGCAATTTTGTGAAAAAAGAGCACACCACCTGCTCCGAAAACTACATTTTCGGGAAGAATTTCGTCCCTATGCAATAATATCTTAACTGTCATGAAATGATACTTTTAACAAAAGAACTCTAAGACCGTTCCCATCCACCAGCGCATCTCTGTTCCTAGAATTAATGCTTTGGGATGACAATTGCATCACAAAAATTTCAGCTGTGTATTTTTGGCTAATGTAACAAGTGACTCCGCCGTTAACGATGCCATTAGTGCAGTCGTTGAGAGGCGATTACGAATAATGCAATAACATTCTTGGTTTACCTTATTCCGGTTGAATACGTTCTGGTTGAAGGGGATCTTTTCAGAGAACCGGAAGATTTTGATTTGGCGCGTGAATGGTGCGTATACTGAATCTCTGAGAGCACTCCATCTTCAAACGTTTTGTATTCAAGCGAGTTTCTTCCTTTAGAGTGCTTTGATTTCTTGGAGTGCTTTGAATGACTAAAATTGAGGCAAGTAAAATTTATTTGATTTTCAGTGGGGTATGACAGACCGCGATAAAGATTTGTGAACTGGATGTTGCGCTGGTCCATTCTCTGGATCTACCGTTATCACATCTTCATTCAGTGCAGTATGACAGCTTGATGTGGTGACGCTGGCCGGTCTCTTGTGTACCTAGACGGTAACTTTATTAACTAGAAATGTTAGTGGAGGAGTAACACCTACCGGACAAGGCGATCTGTAATCATGCTCGAAAATCCTTCGGCTTTCTCGTGAGAATTCCCGTACGGGGCGCCAAACGAAGTGCCTACGAATATTCATTGAGGGAACTAATTTAAACATAGTATGCTAACGGGAACCCATGTTCTATTTCGGAACTCGAACGCTTTAAAGTGCTTTTAAATACTTGGGTAATAATTGGTTCCACAATTTTTACGTATTCGCTTCTCATCCACTGGGGTTGTTAATGAAGAAATTATGCAGTTTGCGGCTCCATAATTAGACGGAACAGAATAGACCGCATATCGGAGCATCATCATCGCTAGTGGTATGATCTAGCAATGGATACTGATTGTAGGAAAAATTGTGAACAGTGCAAAAGAGGGTTCGAATAGTTTTCGTTTTTTCCACAATTCAAAAGATATTAGGTCTTTAAGAACGAAATGTCTAATTCCGAGTAAATTGCCTAAATTGCTTGACGTTCTCTATCTCTTCTGAAGAAAAATTTGACAGCACATGTGGACAGGATAAGAATCGGCAAAGAGTTCCCTTGCAAACCATGAGTAATATTTGGCAGGTGCTCTTTATCCAGAAAAGCCGCATGCGCTTCAATTGAAAGAGGCAAATTTTGAATGCCTTTTTCAAAAAAATCACATGAAATCCTGTAAAAAGTCCAGCGCTTCGTCGATGTAGCAAATGTTCCCAGGAGGGTTCATAGTATAAAAACCGCACCAAAAGCAATTTCGTCCTAGCTTTCACAGTCCGAACAACTGCCACAGTGTTAAGCATAGAATACATCTTGCCGACAGAAACGTTTTTCTCTATATATGTGCCGGCCAAAAAGGTGCAGAAAAGGTAGCGCTAAAATATGTCAATATGCCATATTAATATGTTACATGTTAGTGTTAAAATATGTTAGTATCAACGTTAACTATAGGGTGGTCCACATGAAGTGTGACGCAAAAAACTACCCACAACTTTGCGCCAACTGAATCAAATAAGACACGTTACTTTTGCTCAATGAACAGAAACATTCTACATAAAATCTCATGCATCGCATTCAAAATGACTGCCTTTAGCTTCGATACAGGCAGTCTCTTGCAGAAAAGTCTAAGGGTAAGTGCGATCATTGTCGGTGACGATTTCGTCCTACGATCCCATCCCAGTTGCTTATTTTAAACGAGCAGATTTTTGGCTCCAAGATCGATCAGACAGCAAAATTCAAAGGATATCAGGAAAGTTTTACGGCCAACATCTTTCGTCCAGAAACCCGCAATTTTTCTCTTACTGCAATCCATGCGTCTTCCTTGCGCCTTTGCTTGGTGCCCAATTTTGCCCTGCCATTCTCAGCGTTTTCTTTGGCCTAAGGATTCAAAAGAAAAATGTCCTAAAGTGGATTTCCTGTAGCCGTCACACTTCATGTAGATCACCCTGTAATTCTGCAAAGGTTTTGTGCTATCGGTAGGAGCTGCGGTGTTATGCAGAGTAATCGGCTTTCAAAGCGAAGGTCGAATTTGTATGTCCCTTACAAAAAAATCGACTAAAATTTCTTGGAGAGTAGGAGATACCACTTCATTACAACCACCGCTACTTAGAGAAGTGTTTAACGTACAAAAATAAAAGGAAAACTTCGTTCTAGTTTACGCGTCCTGATGTTCGTGATATCCGAAAGGTGTTGGAAAAATGACTTCTCTTCTTTCGTTTTCTTGGTGTTTTTAGATTCTCACAAAGTAGAACCAAGCCAATTTCCCTAGTACATTAAGAACAGTAAGAGGAAAGCTTGCTGCTTTATCCGAGCGCTTCGGCAACAGAAAGCAGCAAGCCGTTGGAAAAGTCCGCTCAGCGACGACATTTTATTGCCCCACTACGGGAGTTTCAGACAAACGACGTAATGTGTGTTGGATACCATTTATCCTTCTCAACATTGAAAAACACATTTCAGTCACAGCACTGTAAAGTAAGTGAAGTAAGTGATTTTCTAAAATCGTGCACGCAATTTTGAGAGCCAGCTCTAGATTCACCGAAAAAATTCGTATAAAATTTATTTGCGGGCCTGCCACATAAATGAGCCATCCCTTCGAGAGAGCACTGTTTTCCTATTATTAATAAAAACATAAGCTAGTCCATAATGGAGTTATTTTTGAACTATAGTCTGCCAAAAACTGCATGGAGAATACCCGAACATTTCATTCTTAACGACCTAATGTTTTTTCACATATCCTCCGTCTTCTAAAATGTAATCGACAAGTCTATATTGAAGTTTCTCAGATAAACTACATATGCTAGTCAAATAATGTTGTGGTTTCCGCTAAACATTGGCCATTTTAACAAACACTTCTATTGTCGGCGCCAAAGCAGCAAAGCGATTCTGGCTTCTACCAGTTTCGAGACTTCGGATAGATGCGACTACCGTTCTTTGTTTGTCCGCTCTGCTTATCCTAGCAGCCACTACATACGCACATCTTTCAAGCGTAACGCAGTCTCAAGGTTGAAGGAAAGCGATCAAGAATTTTAGAATTAAGCTGAAATTCTCCAAACGATAAATAGAAACTGTTCTTCTGTGGGTCTAGAACAATTTGTATCGTACGAGAGCATCCCGGGAAGTCTGTTGCAATCTAGCTCGGCGCTGATTTTAGAGAAAAGAAACGGCTTCTGAGTTGGGCACTAAAAAAGCGCAGAAGCAAGCATTTTTATAGTGGAAAATCAGGAAATGAGCTCATAAAACCTACCGTATTCTGTCAAAACCACTGCCCATCCACATGCATTGCGGAGATTCGCCATTTGGTGCTGACTCGCTTCCGTAACTTCTTTGTGGATACACTGTTCTATTATTTCGCGACCTTCTAAAATTAATCAAGAAAGGCCTCTAATTTTCATTTCAAAAAACCGCTCCAGTTCATTATAAAGTGGAAAATTTGAATTATTTGAACGATTTTGGGTCAAGTGGCAGGGCTCTGTTTTCACTAAAAGACAACATTTTCCACTTAACGGCAGAAAGAGAAGGCAAAAACACCTGACGAAAAGTGGAGAAAACATGCAAAACAGTAATGGGACAATATAATGTATTTCTTCCTCTTTTTCCCAGCCACATTTTTCTGCTTGTAGCACTGAGAAAGCTGTTATCTACTATGGGGATACGTTTTGATTCTCCAAAATGCTTCGAAGGCCCTTAAGAAGATAAAAGGAGGTGGTCATTATGCAGATTGTGTTGTAGTAATTGCTTAGGATGATGAAAACAGACTTGTATCAACAGCTGCTGAGCAGTAAGCTTTGAAATTTGCGTGGCTGAACTCAGAATGGCAACTGGTTGTCCGCTATTTTTTCTATTTTTTCTCTCTTACCACTTCTGAGGAAAGGCAATTTCCAAAATAACACCTACCCCTTTTTCTGGGGAATAGCTCATCTGATTGTCTACCGAAATGGTAATAGTTTACATTTTTCTTTTTCTCTAAACCTCGGCATAGGCTGTAATAATGTGCGAATGTGTTACGTCAACACTGTTTGTAGCTGGACTCCATTTGGCCTGACCTCTCAACGCGTTTATTCGTCTTCAGAGGCATAAAGATGCCAAAGATTTTTTATTTGTAGCTAGTTTCATAAAAACTGCCATTCATCTGATAAGGCAAGGATAATTCGTCGGCATAGAAATAAGTACTGGGATGTGTATATTATACACATACATTGGACATATATGGCATGGGATGAGCTTCCCAAATATGTCTCCAACATCTGCTGAACGCCTTTCTATAAGGAGTTATAACCACGGGCCCGTTTCATTGTCAGCAATGTATTCAGGCATTGATGTGTTTCAAGGAGGAGCAATGAAATTGAAGATGTCAAACAGCAGCGTAGCATAGTAGTAAGTGCCTGGCATATCAAGAATACGTCTGGGGTTCAATTCTAGGCTAGGCCAAAATTTTGCATTTCCCCAGAAAAACTTCCAGGTATTTGGGAAATTTTTCTATGTAGGTGCATGAGCAAACCTTATATAAAACAAATAGGGTTAGTAGAACTTTCATCACTCGAACTTCAGCATTTCAACCGAGGTAACGCCAATTTCGCCCGGAAAATCCACCTGAGCTTTCGTGTGTTCCAATAGGCCCTTGTTGCAGGACGCGTATCGCAAATGAAGGACATTCATGTGCTGTAGAATAACATGCGGTATCGCTAGGGAAGAGGAAAACTACTATTTGAAGAGTTTATGGATTTCCATCAAAAATCTCAGTTAAACTCTTATTGGCTTATCGAATTACTGCCTTGCTTTGCCGGGCTTCCAGACTTGCTGGAGTGCTCGCTTCACTCGCACCATGTGACTTTCTACTGACACGTATGTTTTCTGATAAATCCCACCTCAACAGCTAAATTACCGATATTAGTTTGTTATCAACAAACAGGTTGTTAAGCGATTGAGGTGGGACCGACAATACATCGAATTTCTTTAATATTATTTCGATTCCCTACCGACTGGCTCACTAAAGGCGCTTATTTGACCCCTTGTCTGGTACTGCTGACAGCCATTTGCACACTGCTACCGATCCCCTTCATATCTGTCCTGACGGGGTCCGAGACTATTCACCGTCAAAGAGGCAGAGTCACGCCGTCCCTATACAATTAATCCAAATTTCGACATAAATTAAACCTGGTGGAAGGTGGTTTGTCCGCCCGGCCCGAAGATGATCAATTGCAGTCGTGCACCTTGAGTCCTTTGACAGTGAAT
>KN549653.1:40477-55287 GCA_000797555.1 Oesophagostomum dentatum | reverse complement strand
TACACAGTCTACTCAACATTACTCTTTAATAACATTAACTGGCCTTTTAAATTACAAGAGAAGTATTTGTTTCATTGTGAAAAATGTGGTGATTTATTCGAATTATTCGAATATTCAAATAAATCGAAATATCAAGCTGATAGAGTATCGATTAATCCGGTTTCTTACATATCTGGAACCAGTAAGTCATGAGAGTACTTAAGGCTCCTACATATCTGGGGAAGCTCTGCTTACTTCTCCAAAAAACTTTTCAAATTATTCGAAATTCCGTTTGCCGAAGTATAGTGTGTTGATCTCAGCGGGCCCAAATGGCCATTTTCGCCTCGGCCTGCGGCGGGGCGGAGCTTGCCGTTGAGTGGGCGGGGCTTATCTTGGGTGGGCGGGGCTTATCTTTGGGTGGGCGGGGCACTCCCGTCCCGATCCACCCATCTATTTGCGTGTTCCCCATCATCTGCATATCGGTTCCGGTCTTCCGCACACCGGCTCCGACCTCCTGCAGATTGGTATCTTCCTCACGCACACCTGTTCCGTCCTCCCGCACATTGGTACCAACCTCTCAGACGGCGGTCCCCACCTCCTACACATCGGTTTCCACCTCTTGCACAGTGGTCCTTCCTTCTGCACACTAATTCAGACCTCCTACACAAACTGGTACGCAGATGATAGAGACCAATGTGCAGCAGGTCGGGATTTGTGCAGAAGATTGGTAACAGTGCGCGAGAGGCCGTTAGCAGTACTGGACAAGGGAGTAAGCAAGCGTACTGTGTACTGCACGAAACGATCGGCGGCTGACCGAGAAGGGTCCAAAATTGGTCGAGTGATCACCAATTGATCAATGTTTGATTAAAGTCAATGATTTAGCGATGGCAGTGTCCTGATGCACTGTATATACATGTCGATAGGAGATGAATAGGTGGAGCGAAGCGAGCACTCCTACAAGTTTGGAAGTCCGGCAAAGCCGGACTGACAGACTTGTGTTACACAAATAAAGTAGGTGGCTCAAATCGGTGCACACGATGAAGAAAAGACATTACCCGTTGGACACTACCAATAATAATTTAGACAATACAAACAGATCTACCACAAGATAGTTCATCAGCGTCAACATGTAGTTGTAATTTCGTAATCTAGAAGCTTCTTGAGGCCAATAAGTAAGTTCTCTAGCGATATGTAAATCCGGTTTGGTCTGAGGAGATAGTAAGTACGGCATTCATCCGGTGTTAATGTAATAATACTCAAATTGTGACTCTCAGTGGCACTAGCATGTTGTCCTCTTATTTCAGAACGTCTCTTTTTACGAAAAAATGAACATTTATATATTGAGGGTTTATTTCTCTCATCGACCACTACCCCCATTCGTGCTTCTTCTCAGTGAAAACGGTACGTCCCTCCACTTCTATTCGCTCAACGCTTCAACATTTCGTGAAGAACTTTCGATAATACTTGCATTTTGCTGATTCGAAAACTCAAAAGCAACATACTAGCAGTAAAGGCCTTTTTCTGTGAGTGAACTATTCGTTATCGCGGTGGTTCAATGCGGTAAAAATTGTTACGTATTTCTTCTTTTCTTGAGAGACGACGAAATTTAGGGCTGAGATTACGTCATCATAACTGCACACAGAAAGACAAACTGCACAAGTGTATACAATTTAGTTCAACTACAGTTTCTGTGATGTACCAGTGTTATCATATATAGGAGCGAAAACTTACAAGAGTGGAGCTGGAAAACTTCAACTGCGCTTTGCAGCCCTTTTGCTTCGATAACATTTGTGTAAAAAAGGTGAAGCATTGAGAAGACTTCTTTTCTTCTATTACTTGTGCACATCTTAACACAGCGATTTTACAGATGTAACAAAAATCTTCGCAGGTCCACATCATTTCTCGAAATTATGTGTTTACAGCTACTTAACTCAGAGCTGCATTTGCATTACGGTACCCGTATTCAGGTCGGCTCCAAGCACAATTCCGTCCCTTGTGGAACTGTCAGCAAATAAAGTCCGAACGCATTTGTCACGTCTATGAAGAATTCCTTGCAACTTCGGAGTTTGGAGTATTAAGCTATCATTTGAAATCTGTAGGAAAAATGCGCCAGCAACTTATTTGGGGAAGTTTTAGCTTTGACGAAAAATGAATGGTCAGCTATTTTCATGCCGACTGTCCCTCCTGTGAAAAAAAAGACCACAATACCACAAGACCACAATGGTTCTCATTATTTTTGTGCAGAATCAAGGCAGGATCAGAACCCTGCGTGGAAGCACTGCAACCGCGTCGTTGCTTCTACCAAAGTTTGGCTCTTTAGTGCTATGGCTAGGACGAATCGATTTGCAGGACAGGGGAAGTAGCGTGGTTGGCGAAGTGCGATAGTGACGGAAATCTTAGTCTTGTCTTACTACAGGCATCTGAGCAGGACACGAGTTTCGAAATCTCAGACATCCAATACATCTCCATCGAAAATCTTCGCTCGTGCAGAGGTACACGTGTATAATATAATTTATCATGTCAACATTTGAGGACGATACTGAGTTGTCTTTATAATGTGCTGCGTGCTTGCTGCATGGTGATTACAGCGGAGTTCAAAAGTCGGTGCAAAGTTGTGCTGGGTGTAATTACGCAAATCAGAGCAAAAGGCGTCATTAGATTAGTTGCGTCGCAGGACTGATGATCGCTGATTATCGTCAGGAGCCGCTTTTGAGTGAAACCATGCTTCACGGCTAGTGGCTTCTGCAATTTCGCACTTCACAACATAATAAAACGAGCGTTGAGAGAGCGAACCATAGTACCATTGGACATACTGTAAATCTTAAATATTTTCTTGCTGCTTTGGTAAACAAGAACAGTCATCCTATTTTCTGTTTTGTGATGCTATATCGCACTCAGTAAGCTCCATATAACCTCTAAGCGGAAGACTCTGAAGATTTTTGAAGACAAAACTTTGCGAAGCAAGAACAAACTGACAACAACAGCCGCGAATCATCTCAGCAACTCTTGTTGTTGAGATGATTCGCGGCTTTAGCTTAGAATAAGCCAATGTGCACAAGAATTGACGGAGAAAGCGAAACAAGGACTAAATTCCTGCACTTCATGCCTCTGAAGATGAGCAATAGTCGAGAAGTTGAGCCAAAATGAAACTTCGCATTCAAACTTTCCGAAGTAGCAGCTTCTGAAATGTAAACGCAGTTTGCTTAGATGCCATGCTTAAGTTTTGCTAGTGCAGCATTTTTGAGAAAATCTAACTTTTGAAAAAAAATGGGTAAAGGTAAAAACCATACCGCTTTTTTGCCTCTGACGAGAGTGACTAGCTGCAAGAGTTCGGAGAATTCCATGGGAAGTCGCTCGTCTAACCTACAACAGGATCACATGTATGCGGCTTCAGGTGGATGAAGCGCAACTTCGTCACTGGTAAGCTTCCGATTTGAAAATATCATCAAGCATCTTTATCTTGGATAGCGTTTTTAGAGAGCACACTGAAGATGTTAGCTATCTATCAAACGTTAGCGACACTAACTTATACAGTGGATTAGGCTTCTTTTCACAATTGCTTTTAACTGCTTTGGGCAAAAATGCCTTGATCGAGTGTGAATAACTCGGCCATTTGTGCTTGACTCCACCCGAGATCGTCGTATCAGCAAGGCATTTCCACCAGCTCACTTGGATAATAGAGAACAGGAAAAATACAGTATCTGACCGGCAAACAAGAATAAATGTTAGGAATGAGGATGAAATATACCCATCACGCACAATGAGTCTGTGGTCGTACTCTGAAGATTGCGGCACAGGTGCCGCACCTACTGACGTCAATCGACTGGAAATGTCCAGGAACTGACCTGAAGAAAAAACCCGCTTAAAAAAGGGTACTGTAGTTGGCACATTTGCCGCGCTCCGGAAGTTTTGCGGCACCCGGAACAAGCCAGGAAGTCTTGAAACCAAATGGAGCTCCCGGAAGAAGGCACCACTTGAACCCCACATCAGAAGTAGATGCCGTAATAGGCCCCACATGAGGAATACGTGCTGCAACATGTTGTCTGTTGCTAGTGGCAACATTTTATTGTGAGTACTTCATTCCCCTGTTGTAAATTTTCTAGCAGCCTATCTAATGTACGGAACGAGGTAGAATGGGGTCTGCATGTTGGTATAGCTAGCAAATGTGAAGAGCGAGATCACTTAGCTCTTCAACTTTCACGATTCTGAAGAATAAGCTTCGACGTGGCAATATCAAGACTTCTCAAGGCTGCGTCCTAGATACAGTGCTGGAACTTTGGAATTGCCACGATGAAGTTAGTGCTTCAGAATTGTGGAAGCATTTTTGGATATGGCAGAGCTTCTGACGCTGATATTCTCTGCTCAGGTAGACCTGAGGAATTCTACGTTGACACTAAATAGTGACCGATTAGATCCATTTCGTAGTAACGGCTCATGATCTCCAGTGGCAACGGCAAAGTTCCAGGAATGGCGACGGTTCTACCGCATCTCCGACACCGGTTAGATGCCTGGTTCATGGCAGGCAACAATCACGGAAATCTCCCAACAAAAGCACATGTGCCCGTTGGGGCGGCACCTGCACGGCAATCTTCAGAGTATTCGTCATGGCTAATGAAGTGGACACTGTGCAATTTTAGAAATCTAGGCGCTCAAAACCTACTTTGGACTTACTTCGTAAAGGTGTATTTCTGGCGCCAATATATTCAGAAAGATTAGTTACATTAGGAACAGCCGATTTTTAGCACGCCTTCAACTTCATCAGAAGGATACGATAAGCCAAAGCTGACCTGCTGCAATGAATTATGTTCACTTCAAAACATGCCTAGTACTGACGTGGTAATATTTTATCGGCAGAATTCTGTGTGTAAAGGCACGATTGACATGGAAGAGCATTGTGCATCCTTCTATGCATACCTCTTTTATGGAACAAGTAGAGAAACTCGCAAATTGTCGCGTAATCTGGGCAACAAAATTGCTAAACGGAAAGAGAAGTTTTTCCTTTTTGTTGCTCATGCTAAATCTCCAAGCACCCCCACAATTAGCGTTAGCACAGGAATAGATTTTGCCCCTTTTTTTAAAGCGACATAATGTGTCCTTAAGCTCACTACTGCCTAATCTTAATAACATTTTTTACGGAAGCACTTTTTCCTTATAACGGTAATGATTATTGGTGTTGCGAGAATATTCACACAAAGTGTGATAGTTTCTGGAAAAAAAACTATTAAAATGTTATTTTCTCAAATTTTCAGTTCCTTAATGAGTATTTGTCAGTCTGAAATGCATATCTTTTCTCTAGAAGGCTCATAAAGCTTACGGCCACACCTTCGCAACCAATATCACTTGAAATCACGTTATGAGCGCGGGATCTGACAAGGTTTATAGGTATACATATATCAAATTTTCCTTGTTTTTTTTATGGCATAGCGCATGTGATTACAAATATACTTTATTTGCATAAACTTTCACGTTTTATGTTATTAAAAGGCGCGCACTGACGTGTAACGAGGTCTTAAACACTAACCATTTGGCACCATGTTCAAAATTAAATATTTCCCCAAATTGCAAGATCTTATGCAAGACCAGTGATTAAACTCCTAGTGGAACTCCTACAGAAAGTTTGACCACAAGTAGTCCACCACTTACTTCGACTTCGAAGATCAATTTTGTGAGGAGGGATACTCGAAACCGGGCAGTATATACAAAAATGGTCACCAATTTTTTGAAGAAGTAGTTTACAGTCAGCGAGAATTAGAATCTCTGCTGAAAATCGTATCCAGGGCCAGGCATATAAATGCGACTCACGTTCCTCCAAGGCGACCTCTTCCAATTCTAAGCGGTGATTTCGACCCCGTAGTGTGGATGAAATAAGCCGTTAAACAGGGAAACACGTAAAGGTAAAGGTGGGAGAATGCAGAAGATGCTGCACAAGCTAGCTAGGGAATGGCAGCTTTGATACATGCGCGCCTACACGGCGCGGTTTCCTTAGAAATGGGAGAAGTACAGTGTGCAGAAACTCGACTGATTTTTTCTCAAACCAGGAGAAAAAGAAAGTTTTCATATCGAATGAAGGGAGAAGATCTGACCATCCCATAGATTAAGCAACACTTTAGAGTATTCTTAATAGGTGAAATACTACACGCTCAAACATTGCTGTTTTCTGTAGCTGTATCCTAGGCCGTCACCCATACATGTGAACTCTGCGTAGTGTGGCACATGTATATCAAGTTACGTGACACCAACGGCGCCAGGACTGGATTTTGGAGCAGTTCGAGTTTTTGAAAGGCGTAGATTTTCTGTAGAGATAAGCTGCTAGCTCGAATCTGTATTATGGATGCTCCAGATGTTCTTTCACAAATACGGCGTCCCTACGCTCTAGCTCAAATCGGCGCAAAGTAATGTGACGCTAAATGGAACTAGATACGAAAAAATTTGCAATATAGGCCCTTGAAATTCGTGTATTTATCCTCAGAGAAGGCGCAGAAACGCGAAACGGGCTCCTTAGATGGGCTGGGACCTGTACCAAATAATTTCATTGCTTCCACCTCGAGGCGCTTCTGTGCGCGGAATATTACGGCATTGAGTGCTCACAAATTGGGGCGTTAATGTACGATAAGCTTATGTCCTTCGTCGATAACCTGCATCGACAAAATTAGAACCATGTATACGTCATATGCAATAGAAGATATATTCGACGTCTGTTTGCACAAGCGCATATTGTCGCCAGATTACATGGGATTGAGTATTTGTGGCACTTCAAGGCAGTGTACCACCAGAATTTTGTTGGTGAGTTCTTCTAGTAGGACTACCAGAGATGACCCTCTCTATAACCCTACCTCGGTACCAACCTCCTAAACCTACTCATTTTGGAGAAAGGGTCTTATCAAACATGAAGTCCCCACTAATAAAGCTACAGTACAACAAGCAACACAACTCGATGCAAGGCTCTGAACAAAGGTGCAGGGGCTGTAGCTTCGCCCATGTCGTCTGTTTATCCTCAAAGACGTATTTATAGGAGGAGTAATCTTACTTTGATTATTAGGCTGTTCCTTGGCTCCGTACTTTGGTGTATCGTAGCTTTTATTAGCAGGGATTTCATTTTTGATAAGGCTTTTTCTTGAAAATGAGTAGGTTTTGGGGGTTGCTATTATGGTAAGGTTACAGAAGAGGTCCTTGCTGATAGTCTTACTAGAAAAAGTCACCAACCAAATTTTGGTGGTACAGTGTTTTTAAACTTTCAATCGATGGCGACTGTAGCGATATCAGGCGATAGCGATACTGGCCATGCTAGATGTGTTATGCGAAAAGGGCCGTTAGCGCTGTCAGAGAGCTCTATATCGTTTAGGAGGATTCAAAAGAGGTCTGAACCAGTATGCGGGACCGATGCGCAGGAGGTCGAGAGCGATGTGCAGAAGGTTGGGACCGATGTGCAGGATGCCAGAAATGATGTGCAGAAGGTGGGGATCAATACGCAGGAGATCGTAATCAGTGTGCAGAAGATCGAGAGCGATGTGCAGGAGGTGGAAACCAATGTGCAGGGGATGGGACCGACGTCCAGAGTTGTATAGGGACGGCGTAACCATGCCCATTTGACGGTGAATCGTCTCGGATTCGATCAGGGCCGATTGAAGGGATCGGCAGCAGTGTGTTAGCACTACCGAAAAAGGGCCAAATAAGCGCATTTAGTGAGTCAATCGGTAGAGAATCGAAAGGATAGTAAAGAAATTCAACATAGTGCCGGCCCTACCTTAATTGCTAAACTACCGGTTTATCGATAACAGTCTAATAACGGGAATTTAAGTATTGACGTGGGATGGGCCGGGAAACATATGTGCCAGTAGGAGGTCACATGGTACGAGCGAAGTGAGCACTCCCGCAAATCTGGAGCCCTGCGAAGCAGGGCGGAGAGACTTGTCAGGAAATAGAATGAATGCTGCAAATTCGTATGCTTATCTACTATGTTATCAAAGAATCGTTTTATTAAGGTTCACGTCACTACCATTTCTGCCATGATCTGATTAGCTTTTTTCGTCTACAGTGATAGCTTTGAAGAAAGGGTTGTAATAAGTTTTCCCTTTGAAGCTTAAAAAAATTGTTTATAGTAAGGAGAGAGCTGTTCTACAATTCTGGCAAAGAGTTATTTCCGCGTTATTTCATTTTCATTTTACGTTATTTCAGCGTTATTTTATTATTTTCGTTATTTACAAATAACCAGATAGGACCTTTGAAGCTTTAAATTCCTAGCTAGTAGATGCAGTGAAACGCCAGACTGTAAAGAAACGAAGCTTGTTGCCTGTTTGTGTAGCCTCCGCAGTGCAAAGCCATATTTGTATACTGCACTTTTCTGAGTGTTGTAAATTTTATTAACAGGTAATAATGTTTGAAAAGCCCTTCAGACGGAATCATCGAATTCGCTGAAACAGAAAAATCTTAATCTAGAAATGCGAATGGCCGTGCCTTTATATTTGACCTACGATTTGAGGACGACTTGTCTACCACTTTCTAGAATATCTTTGATAAGCTATTATTTTCTGGAGTAATGAAATCTTAGGTCAATATGTTCAACCCTGTGTGTCCCAAATCGTGCGAGAGCCAGGAGGGATCACCTCATGGGTTCATTTCAGTAGTCTGAGATAACGATTATAACTTGTAGAAATACTCATAGTTGAGCACTTGAGGCACTTTGAAGGCGAAAAGCTTCTGTAAAATGAAAAAAAACTGAAATTGAAGCTGCGTGATTTTAGCTCGATGTTATGCAACGTTTTTTTTACAGAAGAAGTGAATTGCAGGAACATACAAATACTCGTGAAATGTTACGCATTAGTGGATGAAAGGGAGCACGAGGTGCAGTTTCGAAGAAACTTTCTGAACTGTCTGGGACAGGGTCTCCGTTACATTCCAACTGGGCTCTTCTTCGTCATGATGCTAGAGTAGAAATGTCCATATTCTGACAGCGTTACGACTTTTTTCCTAAAACTTTCGACTGCTATTCTAAAATATGCCAAAATCACGAACTCTACTATGTAGCTATTATGTAAATGAAAAATAGTTTTAGAACGAAGTTTCTACGCAACATACCTCCGAAGAAAACTTCTGTAGTGTGATATATTTTTAAAAAATCATCAAAAAATCAAGAAAGTACTATTTTGGTGTCTTATTTTCTAATCCGTTTGCAGTGTTTTAAATCGATCTAACTGTAGTCACAGGTTTCTTCTAAGAAAGAACAAAGTACTGGTACTATATGTACCAGCGAGTCAAAAGCTTAGTACATGTTATAACCCTGGTAAAATGTCTAAGTGAAGTGTTTTTTCGCACTCAAAACAAAGAATAAGAAGAGATCACATTATTTCGCGTAATCAGAGCTTCCCAGCGCACCAGATGACAATCAAAATTGTAGAGAGCTATCAAACTCGTCACTGATGACTGTGTAAAGAGATTGAAACCTGTCAAGAACAGGCTGGATATTTCTAAGCCTAGGGACACAGAATTCGAGCTTTGATTAAGACAGCATTTGCACAGTGAAGTTTCTACTACCTACAGAAAAATTATATAGTTTCCTCTATTTAAAAGCAACATGTGGAAGTTCTCTAGAAAAAAATAATAATTCAAGTGTTAATTATTGATGAATTCTACATCATCAGAGCAGCTTCAAATTCATTTTTCATTTGCACTGTAGGGAAGCGCAGGAAGTGTAAAATCGACGGGCTTAGAAAATTGTAAATGCATTGTTATTATTTAATGTTTGAATCTTCTATTAGCATCTGTTAAGCACGCCTCCACTGAGTGTATCTGACATAGTGTGAATAAAGAATTTAATTGTATTCGTCGTAATCCCACCGTGTTGTCATAGAAATTGGGCTACTTGTAGTAAAACTTAAGCGCGACCTTCTTTGCAATTAATCAGCGCCGCCAACACCCAATAGGCAAAACTTCGGCGAGAAATAAAATTTTATAATCTTAGTCTAATAAGGCGCAGCAGTACCGAAAATTTAGTGCCGTGTCGTTTCATCTGTTAAAGTGCTCTTTGTTACCTTTTCTGTCAATAAGTTTTCAGCCTTGTTCACCTTTCTGCCAGTAAACCTTTACCACTTTACCGTGTAATATAACTGAACTGTTTCTGCTTATTTTCATCGCCTTCTTTAGCTGGTGAAAGCAATTGCTAATGTTTTGGGGGGAAAACACAGCGAATGCAATAATTTCAAGTAAAGAAGTGCTCACCACCGATAAAATACAAGCTCGATCTTCTTAGCAGCGCGCCTCTTACCACTTCGAACTTCATATTTGAACCTCGTCGACGTAGATGAAAGCTGATTGACTTCTAATAGCTTGTACATCACTCCCGCTGTGAAAAATACTTATGTGAAGAGCGTCGCTGGCTTATGGCCTTTTGGCCCGTTAATCTTATTCTTTTGTGCAGAGCGTCTGCATTAGTGAAAGAAGCTACCTTCGTATGTAAAAAGATGCCCTACAACATCGGGAAGACCTGGAACAACGTCACTGACGTTGTGCACGGTTCCAATCATCACAATCACATCATACTCTAGCATTTCCTCGACACGAAGTTGTAATGACTTGCTCTTTGGCTTTTGAATTTGTTGTGGAAGTCCGCCATTCTGTGAAACGATCGTATAGAAGTAAGCTAGTGGTTTTTTCCGTCCTTCCGATCCAAATAACTAACTCGAGCCACTGGTATCATAGATCCTTTCATAAACTTGACTTGCTTAGATGAGCCAAAGACGCTGTCTTTAGTTGTAGTTTTATCTGCAAACTTCTACGATATAATGTCTCACATTCGCGGTAAGACTTACTTCGTTTCCAGATAAGGCTTAGATCTTCAATGAACCACACCGAGGGGTTTTTTGTCAAGATTTCCTTAAAAATGCAAAATAAATTGTACAGAATAGCTGACAAAGAAGTTTGCTTTTCTACTGTAGGAGAAAACTCGAGGGCTTTGGGTGGGATGTTTAGTATGCTTATAGTTTTTTTAAGAAATGCATGTATTCTTACCGAGCAGAGCTGGAAAAGCCTTTGCTGAGATTTTGCGCTTAGATTATAAGGTAGTTCTGGTAAACTTAATATGCGTTTTTCCTTCCGAAATATGACGTACGCTCCAAGAATGCTTAGCAAGAGCAGCACAAAAGCAGCACATATTAAGCTTAGAAATAGACCTGAAAACAAACACCTCATATGAGACAAGTGCTTGGGATGTGCTTTGAATAAATAATAAAGACTGTGTTTTCCTCTAACAAGAGAATGTGTTTTCCAAGAAGAGGATATTCTGAACGGTCCGACGGAGCCCGGTCAGGGGTATGGCACTTCTAGTAGCTCCTTATCTTTGACGTCCAATGCAAACCCTTTTGGCTACCTACTACGTACGTAAGCGAAGAAATAACATTTGTTCGCGCAAAAAAATTGTTGATTTCCGCCCCAAAATGGCTTTATTTACTGGTCTTTCTGCGTCGGGGAATTTGCTTATTCTAAGAGCTAGGTACGGTTCTAAATACGTCTGTGACTTGCACCGACTGCCCTTTAGCTGCAGCAAATTTACGGAAGCGCACCCTCATTGCTGCAAATTCGCAGCAAATGGTGATGTTTTAGTAAAGCACCCATGATTATAACGAAACTGAAAAACTGCTTACATCTCTATCTAAATATGCAAACTAGGCCCTACTAAATCAACTTTGTCCTCTTGCTGAGTTCGTCGGAAAGTTTTGGTCCCGAGAGCTGGTTTTGCTGCAGCGCTAGCGACATGGAGCTAAGAGGAGAACAAATATTGTAGCACTTACGAGTGCGAAATGATCGAAAGAAATCGCGTCATTTAAAAGGCTAGGAAAGGAGGTAATACTTTCCGTGAAGCATGCGGCAGTCGTACAGTAACGGCCAAAAGATTATCAACTTTTGATCATAACCTTTTCCGCTGTTGCCCAATCTCGCTGAATTTTTTGTGGCGCTGTCCCAGCTTCTCAATAAAAGTAATCTTCCATGCGCTTATGACATTTTAAGAAACAGCGTAAAATGTTGAAAACGAATACAGTCTCAAATATTTTAAGGGTCAACTTGAGACAGACAAGCATTTCGAGGAAGTTCACGCGAAGCCTCCGGGAATCCCGAATTTGATGAACTTTACGCAGTAGACCAAAGACCTACAATTAGGTGACCATTCATACTTGTGAATACTATAAGATCCACACTAAAATTCTCCACAGCTTTTCCAATTTTTAGTGGGAACTAATAGGTCCCTTCAGGTCCCTTCATTGATGAGTGTGCGCTTCAAATTCAATTTTCTGGACAAGCCATTGATGGTTCATCAACAAATAAAAAGATTTTTCGCTTGGATGCACAAGAAATTCTGTGGAATTAGGCTTTCACAGTGTAGTTAAATGTTTTTCACTGAACTGTATACAACAGAAGTCATTCCGCTCACATCATTCTCACCGGTATACGTTACCTTATCTCACCGCAATTGCTAATTTTCGGTTTATTGATCGGCTGTCGGTAGATCAGTCAAATTTCTTTAACATGCTTTCGGTTAGTAACCGGTTGATGCATGCGTCAAAAGGACTTCTTTGGTCCCTTTCTTCGTAGTGGCAGTGGCCTTCCCTGCGCATTGGTCCCGAAATTTCGCACACCGGTTCTGAGCTCTTGCCTACCACTACCACCTCGTCCGCAAAGCAGTCTCGAAATCAACCGCATCGTTCCGTACCTCCTACACGTTAGTTCCGACCTTCTGTACATTGGTCCCGCCCTCCTACACATCGCTGCCGCCCTACGCACATCGGAACCGACGTTTTGCACATTGGTCTTAAATCCGTACACCGTTCCCGAATTCCTGCACACCGATCGCTGTACCATGCACATCGGTCCCCACCTCCTGCACATTAGTTCCACCTTCTGCACACTGGTCCGATCTCCGAATTTCTCGCACATCATTACCGGTATCAACGTCCCGCACATTAGTCTCAGCGTCCTGCGCACTGGTCCTGACTTCCTGCACATCGATCCCTGTGTTCTGCACGTCGGTCCTGGCCTCCTGCACATTGGTTACGCCCTGCTACACCTCGGTCCCCACTTTCTACCATTGTTCCGAATCATCTACACCTCAGTACGACCTCCTGGACATCGGCCCCGATCTCCTACACATTGATCACGGTATCCTGCACATCAGTTCCGCCCTACTGCACACCGGTTCCGATCACGTACCCTTTGATCTCGAGCTCCTAGTATCGCCACCTAGCTTCTTTGCTTCTCCATCGGTTCGGTTTTCTAGACTCTTTTATGATTTTTCCAGCTCTGAAGCTGCTAATTTATCGATTCATTTATCTGTTCTTTCGACACTCTGCTACCTACTCGGTCGTACTCCTAATTCAGTTCTGCCACTGCCAACAATAGGCAATTTATCGATTTTCGATCGGTTACTGATCAATGCTGGTTTCCTCGAGTAATTTTCGAAATTAGCTTTCGATTATCTACTTATATATACACATGCCTGTCCGTCCGGGTTCGCCGAATTTCCAGACTTGTTGGATTACTCGCTTCGCTCGCGCCATGCATCAGTCCCGACTTCCTTCACATCGGTCCGAAGCTCCTGCACATCGGTCTCGACCTTCTGGCACATCGGCCAGACCTCCCGCACATCAGTCTTGGCCTTCAGCACATCAGCCACATCAGTTCGGACTCGTCACGTCGGTTTCGACGCCGTGAAAGTCGGAAAAGATCTCTTCTACAGCGGTTCCAACCGCTTATACATCATTGACCATCTCCTGCAAATCGGTCCCAACTTTTTAAGTATCAGCTTCGAATACCTGCACGTTGGCCACGAACTTCTTCATACTGATGTAGGGGAACGGCATTTAAATCCTGCTGGTTGATGTAAAATTCCCTGTCAACGATACCGACTTTATTAGAGCACAAGTCGACCAGTGAGCCGCTTCGTGGCTCCTAATCCAGCGCGCAATTAGCTTTCGGCGATCGGTTTTCTGAATCAGCCTTGACTATTTGCCAGTCCATATACATATCACCCCACCTCTGTGCGTTTGGAAGTTAGTGATTTTTTTGATCGATTATTAGTTGACGAGCCGGCCGATAATCGTCTGATTTTCTAGATCGGCTTTCGATTCTGTACTGTTCCCTGTGCATATTGTTGGAGCGCTATGAGATGAGTAAATTATCTATTTATCGACCGGTTATGAATCGGTTGATCAACAGCCGTCTAATTTCTGAATCGGCTTTTGATTGTTCACTGTGGATTTGACACATTATCGATCTGTTGATCGATTATTGATCAATGGACCAAAATCGAGTCGTTTTCCTGAATCAGCTTTCGACTATGCACCGATCCATGCACATACTGCCCCATCACTGTGAAGTCGGCACATTGTCGATTTATCGATCGACTATCATCGGTTGTCGACCTGGCGTATCGATTTTCCGAATCAGCTTCCAATGAGCTATCGATCAATGCGCACATGCATTGGCTATGCGTACTTGATCCCTTGTCCAGTATTGAAAGCCTTGACCGTCGAATCACTACATATCTTCAAGATGGATATACGGACGCGCGCACACACACAAGAACGCATAAGCCTTTTATTGCAATACATTATCGATCGATGGACCGAAGCCGGGTGACGTTTCTGGATCAGCTTTCGATTATGCGTCCATCCATATACAGTAGCGATCAAAAGTATTTGAACACCCCATTTTTGCATGTTCACATTATTCCTCATATCTTTTCTTAGAACTCGCCAATCCAGCGGAAAATGTGGAAATTTAATAGCAGATCAGCGCGATTTAACCCTGGTAGAGCAGCTTCGCTGCGCCATTTAGGCGAGTTA
>KN549652.1:76997-87563 GCA_000797555.1 Oesophagostomum dentatum | reverse complement strand
ATTTATTTATTTACACACCACAAGTTGGCTACACACAACACCAAAGCTCAATTACTTTGAAGGGATAAAAACAAGAACAAAGAAAATAAATAAATGCATTCCTGCTCTTCACTACTCCGTCTTGTCAACACCCCAGAACGTTGTTTTATTTCGGAGGAAAAGACTTAGAACTTAGATATTCAAGGTTATCATAATTTGACTACATATAAATTCTGAAAGTTTGTATTTCAGTTATTGCCCGTCTGGAGACATATTGCCCGTCTGGAGACAATTTGCGTTAAGAACTTCCAAACATTACGGCAACAAAATGGCATACACTGTAGAGTAAGCTCTAAGACTGGTGATGAAGTGGAATCGTAGTGTTTATGTCTGGAAACGGGATTATGAACCTACAAGTTGTAGATTTCAACATCCATTCATAGTCGTTTTAACATCAACTACAAGAAATACATGAGTTAGGTGTACTTCCAAGAACTGGTTAAAAAAATTCGGCAAAATTTATGACAAAAGAGCAGGCTGAACAAATTTCTCGCAGTTCGACTCTCTTATCTCTGTGTGCGCACGCGATAGGAGGGGTCAAAGATCGCAAAATTCTCGCCTGAAGCAGTTTAACATCGTCCACACGAAATAAAAGAAGTAAGAGTAAGAAAACTTTACGAAATGAGCTGTTGTCGAAAGTTTTCACTGAACTCTGATTTCTTAAATTAGGAGGAGATGTCATTGTTCGGCTTGAAACTGATCTTTAGGTCAGAACCTTCCCTTATAAGGATTTATCTTTGAATGGCAGGAAGTTTCTTCACATGTTTTTCGATCTGGGAACGCTTGACGAGAATTTAGGAAGAGGGTCGGCCACTAGAGGACGGGGTTATCCGAAATGAGCGTCCGGTCAGCGGCTTTGGTGGAAAACTACTAGTGTTATCGTAGCCTGCATCCAATAGCGTTCTGATTTCATTCAGTATTCGAAGGTAAACTTACAGCAGAAAATGTGTGAGTATCGGCTTTAAGGCACAAGAGTGGAACTACCGTTTAGTCTCAGAAAAAGAAAAATGTGCAATTTTTAAAGGTACATTTTTGAAAGCCATGAAAAATAGAAAGGTAGCGCACGTTTGGCCAGAATTCTGAACTCAGCCATGTAAACTTTATAGTTTATCGCTTAACAGCTGCAGAGAGTAAACTGCTCCGACATCAGAGCGGGCTCAATACTGCAATTCATACTAAAAAGGACGAATTCTGAGCGAGTTTTGCTATCAAAAATAATTGTAAAAGGAGCTTCTTGCTTAATAAAGTTCCAAGAACCAGAAAGAAGCCAAGCATGATCTCACGGTGGGAAAAATCCCTGAAAATGGCACACAGGAGGGAATACATATCTAATCTATCCTCCTTGTGCCTTGTAGTCCTTATCAATGGAGGCTTCACACGTGGTGATGTCTGTAACATGGAAAGGGACTGCAGATTAGCCACTCATCTTTACTTGACAAACAAAAACTTTTTAATGAGTTTTCCTGTGAAATTTCAAGCATCACATTAAGCCCTGCAGGAAAGGGGTGCCATAAAGCATTGGCTATGGTAAAACACAAATACTGATATTGCAGATATTTAGGGAAATCCAGCTTGTGTATCTAAAGATCAACGCAATCCTGCCTTCTCATCTTCCGTGTAGACTGAAAATCAAATCAAATGAGTCCCAATTTTCTTTTTCTGCTTCTTAGCTTAGCATTCATCAAAATTTTAAGAATTCGGCCCTAAGTAAAGTTCACTCAGTCGATATCCGATAAAAAATTGTCAGCAGAACTTTGGCAAGGCCCACCAGTTTCCAAGATATTTAGCTGACTCCATTATACAAGTTATTCAAAAACTCGGGGAAATTATCCTTGCAGGTACCTAATCGTATAGGTCAGAAAAATAAAACAAGTTCCAAAGCAACAGTATTTTCCCTTGAAAAATAAGTGATTAAAACGAAGAAACATTCGACTTTTTCTAGATCAAAACGGCAGGTGGCGGCTGAGCAGTGGATGAACAGTGGATAACAACTCCCAATATTTCGTGGACCTTCTTCTTATGGTTAGCCGAAACTAACTCTCTCAGTTCTCCACGACGAGAAATTCTTTCAGAGAATGTACTAGAAATTATTTCCCTTTTCTTTCGCGTTTTTACAACTTCCGTGTCGTTCGCACGCGCTAGTGTTAATAATCCGTGCTCTAGCCATGACTCCTTTCTATTACATCGTATCTGTCACCATTTTGCACCAGCTGAGACTTTCTATGTTGCTCCCGAGCACCTTAGAAAAAAACATAGCCGATCTTCGTCTGCGTCTCCTTACGCTATTTTGCGTAAAAAATTAGCCAGAGTTTCGTGGAGAACTAAAGCTGAGTTTCGTCTGAATAACGGCACTTTTTCTCGACCATCTAATTCTATCTGTCAGCAGATCTTGCTATTTTATATTGGGGAGTGCCGGCTTAGTTCAGGTGAAGTAGTTGGATTTCAGCGGAGCATTCATTCGAATTCATCTTAGTGGAGTGAGCTTTACCCTTATTTCATTACCAGCAGCTCGGCACATATCATCAGGCAAACACCTTTCAAATATGTCTTCGGGAAGCATCTCGCTGTGCTAATTGCCTCGCTCTTCTGCTTTCTTTTGAGCACTCTTTTTTGTTACTTTTCTTTTCTTGTTTGCAAATTTTTAATGTTGACTGGATATCGTTTTATGCGCACCCTTGAATGGTTAAATAAATAGAATAACTACGTCTTGGCTATCTCCTACTTCGTAATAGATCTGGGTGGAAATGTGGTGTGTCACCGGTAGAAGTAACCGCATTTTCTTCATGTATTTCTTTTTGAGTTTGGACCTTGATTTCAGTATCATTGTAACAAGGTGCCTGGCTATTTTATCGCGCTTAAGAAAGAGGTATTATCGCTTACTTATGGAATTGTGCAGTCAAGATTCCGAGGGTTTTGTAGGTTTTCTGGGTTTTCACGCAGAACGCTAGCCTTGTTGCCCACTTTTTCTATAACCGCTTGCTTTCCCACACTTGTCTCTTACTAATTTGATAGTGTACACACCATTATGTTTTGATCTCCTTACTCCCAGGAATTGCAATTAAGATGTCATTGGAAAACAAACTTGGGAGCTCTGGTAACGTCATTAAGAACTATTTCTGCCAATGCTCCACCTATGAAAGTAGTTGAGATGGGCAGTTAACGGAGATTTGATAGTTTCTTGTGATGGAAAGATCTGATGCGGCGAAATTTTAATTGGTGCAAAAATTGGTGCCTCAACCAGTTCAGAGACATAAAGCGGTGTAAGATTTGCGACTATGCATCTATGGTTAACCTCAAGCCTATATCTTTCCACCTTGCTTCTTGTCTTCTCGCAAGTAACAAGTGCAGTAGTTCTGGATGAAAAAGGTGGACCTTCGATCCATCATATGCGCATCAGTACTACTTCACCAGTGGTATAGTCCAAAGGAGTAGTGCCGAGTGCGGACTACTGTGCATATAAGTGATCAATACTACTAGGACAAGCTGTTTTTTAAAGCACATTTTTGCTAAAATTTTCCCTTAGAGTGATGGGATTAAACTTCCTTTCGAGTATGCAGTGCCGCTCAATAAACCGCGTTAGCGAGCACGGTAAGTGCTTTTACAAACTACTTGGAAGTGATTTACAAATTCTTGAACAATTTTTCTCTGTTTTGGTAATTCTACCGTTTCGCAGCTATACGGTGTCACAGAATTTTGGAAAAAAATATGCCAACTATGTAAGACAAATACATCATCTGATAGAGCAAATCTCCCTCTATTAATAATGCCCTCATATATGGAAAAAGTTCCCTTCTTCACAGAAAAATTAGCCATTCATCATACCATACGCAAAATTCGGCCAGAAATTGTTCAGCTTTGACGCAATTTGCCAGCGCTAACAAAGCAGTAGCTGCAAAACTGCATAGATCGCTGAATAGAGGAAATTTTGGCGATTATGAAAAAGACCCTTAGTTTTGGAAAAGATCCTCTGACTTTTGGAGAAATATATCGAAAACTGAGCGAATTGGAGGGAAGTCCAAGGTGTAGGTCTCCCTTTTGAGTCTTGAAAAAGTAAAAGTCCTTAGTGTAAATTTGGAGGGTATTCCACCTATGCTACTCCAGCGTTAACGCTTCACCACTGCTCAGCTGGTACGTGGCTGCACGACTCTGCACTGTTCCCATGATAGATGCTAGGTGGTCATTACCCGAATAGAAACTAAACACAACTTTCGTTTAAGGCTCGACCTTATTATAGCCCGTTCACCTATAAATCGTTTCTGATGGAAGAAAGACGCACTTTCTTGCTATACGATACCTACTCCATGTGACTCTCTTGTCCGATTGTAGGTAGACATTTTCTCAGAGCTTGCACTCGAAAGGTTAGCGAAAATTATGCGACCACACGTTTCTGCAGTCTAGTGCTCCGCTTCACAAAAGCGGTTACTTGGCTTGAAGTGGAGAAAAGACAGAAAGGAATCTGTTCCGCATTGACGGCAATCATGTGAAATGTAGGGTATACCATGCGTTGATGTAAATTGTAGTTATTCCCTCTCACGCAGTTTTGCAAAACAAGATTGAGTCAGTAACGAACGCCTTTATGGCAATTATAGAACTCATTAATATATAACGTTGCTACTATCGTGCCTATAATATCCTACCTGAACCTGAATTGTGCATCTTCTTATTCCTCTGCGACCGTATCACGTCCGTTCAAGTGGTTTTAATCGAAGGCGTTGGTTCGTTTTCCATCAGTGGACTTTTGTGACTGTCATCTGAGATACATGGGAAAACTAGCCTATAGCCGTATTCCAAAATGGCCCGGTTAGGGCCATGCATGGCCTGGCAAGCCAAAGCTGGTGGCCTTGCCATTTCTGACTAGGTAATCGGTAGCCAAAGCTGGAAATGTTCAGCAGAACGATGGAAGCGCACATGCGACTTTTTCACTAAGTTTAAAATATTTTTGTTGTTGCTGATAGTTAGTGCTCTCATATGTTTTCTAACCACCTATTGTCAACAGTATCTGCTTTAGAGTTTTAGAAGCTTACTTTATTCTTACTTAGCCGAAAATGTTTTTAGATTTAACTATTTAACTATTTGTTTATACATGATAAGCACATGTGATGACAAAAAAAAAGAAGAAAAGCCTCTTCGGGGGCATATCCTGAAAAACATGCAGATAGAGCAAACATACTGTCATGATAACAATAAAAATAATCTGAAAGAACGAAATCAACTATAACATAAATAAACAAAAAAATTCAAAAAAAGGGAGAAAACAGCTAAAACGACGGTCTGCAGAAGTGCAGAAAGAAAGTAATGGAAGAAAGAGAAACGTGTCACCTACTTAGGAACTTTTTAACCACAGTTTTAAACCTATTTAAAGATTGAGGAACATCGAAAGTCCTAGCCAATTTACTGAAAACTTTGCCCCAATCACGGAGTAAAAGGTTACTAGGCGAACTATATTAGCCTTTGAAACGATATCGGATTTGTTTGAAACGACGTTGTTTTTCACGCGTTTGCTTGCTTGTAGAAGCGGCTGCACTTATTTTTGGCGCTAGCATTGGAGGGAACCTACAATTTACAGTACACTGTTTATAAACAGTAAGAAATTTGACGGAGAAAGGACCTGTGTACAGTAGAGTTCAAGTCCTTAGAACTGTGAGGACATCACCATATTTCAACCGGTACTCACCTCTTTGTAGCGCTTTCTTTCTTACACAGTCGGTTGTCGACTGTAGGTCCCGCCTTTCGTAGTCCTACACATATTGAACATACATATTATACCACTACTACTATAGTGTACGTATTAACTACTATAACACATAATGAACCGAAACATGAGCTGTGTATAGTTCATACAGTTCAACACAATTTCGAAGTGTAACAGTTAGAGTCGCTGCTCTGGATTCTTTAGTGTACTTTCCCACTTCGGCTACTTAAAGCTCCATCAGCGGAGGTGCAAAACTCATTTGTCACAATTCTCCTTCGGCAGTACATCGCTGGCTGAGCAGTGTACCAGAGTCGGTTCTGCACTCTCTCCTAGTAAAATAGTAGGCCTACGACTCTAACTAAACAACTGAATCAAGCAACATCTTTTTCCAGGAGAATATCGGGCCAAGTGTTGCACATCCCGCCATTCCCTGCTGTGGCAGAATTCCTAAGGAAACTCTGAGCGACAGTTCCTTTCATAGCATAGAAGAAAACATATTTCTAGGCCAAGCCACGCTCACGATAAAGAGGCCTGCTATACTCGAAAACACGTTAGCTCTTACTTATCACTATACATATTCGACTGCTTGCCCTATTCTGAGCATTATTCTGACTGCAAACCTTTGTATACAATAGCAGGATCATCTGTGATAGGAAGCCTTTAAGCTTACAAAGTCGACTAAAATATTTGTCAACGCCTTAAGAATGGTAGATCAGGTAGTTCATTTTATTTATTTATCATTTATTGGTTTATTACACCTCCAACATGCTCGAACTATATTTGCAAGTGTACGGTGAAGAAACAGAGGCCGCAGCCACGTCTCTGATCCACTCTTTCTTTCCAAAAAATAACAGTACACCCATTGCTTCAAAATAAATCATTTATTGTAAATGAGCAATACCACGAGCAGTTGGTGTAAAAAAAGAAGGAAACTGTAAAGGAAAGAAAATGATGTGTTTATTTCGAGAGAAAAAGCAAACGGAAGAAAAGAAAGCGAGCATGAAAGAAGACGGGAGAAGAAGAGAATTAACAGTGATATAACAGTGACATTGATGGAGAAATGTAGTAGAGCGAAGAACTTTTGAGTACGTTATTGAGCCATGAGAAGATAGCGCGGACTGATTGCGACTGCGGGAAATAAGATTAAAAAATACTATTTTAGCTGGAGTCCTTGTCTAATATTGTTCAAAGTGTTTTGGGTTTGGTCTGCGCTGCATTATCTTGCGTATTAAATGGGATCTGCATTGCGATTTTTCTATCACCTGCTCTTCGTCGAAAATACGTTTTGCTGACAGCGTTTTCGTTCGCTTACCTGGTATTAATTTTAGCTTTGCATCTTATTTCACACTTGTTCCTTAAGACTTTTAACTCCTAGATCGACGGTACCGCATATCTGCTCAACGGCGCATCTCGTCTTAGATCTATATTTGACGATACCTTCTACACCAAGACTACATCCTTGGAATGCTTGACAAGAAACGTTTATCCTTTACTTATGATTTTGGGAGGTTTGCAAAGGACTTTAATTTATAGGAAGCGGTGCCCTTTAATGTCAAAAGCTGTCTAGAATTACTTTACTTCATTCGGACTTCCTAGGCCATGTTATGCACCAACTCTTCATTAAAAGAGGAGTTTTGTTTCATCTAACTTATAAGTATAGACTCTTTTACGGCAGACTGGCACCATCTTCGAGCCGCAGCCGCACTAGCGCTCTATAGCATATGTTGTTTATGCATGAACAAGTTACATTTTCCAGGACAGTTCCCTGCTCTCATTAATGCGTGCATTGCTCTAGAGAGAGTCATCGCTTTGCAGTTTCCAAACTGGTATCGCTGTGAGTGGAACAACTGCTATAGATTTTGTCTAATTACACTTTCTACAATGTTTTGCGGGGTACGTTAAAAATCACAGCGAGTTGCCTTTGATGTTTTACCCGGTACCGTTTTACAGATATCCGTCGTCTTCGCTGTCATGGGTGTCTATAACAAGAATTTGGTGTTGCAATCGCGCAAATGCGGCATATTCGATGCAACCGGACTCACCTACGGAACCTATCACAGCATTTTCATATCCCTCATTTACTTGATTTGTTTTTTGTTGTTGATAGCTGTCTTCCGCAGGGTGGATGGTATCCAGGTAGTTCGTTTGCTCCCATGTCGCATGAATTTGATTGAGAATTATAAGCTTGGCAGATCAGACCTCTACAGAAGGAAAGATTTGTTTTTTGAGGTACCTACTAAGGAATCGACACGACGACACAGGCTACTGCTCGCCATTACCGGCCTTTCAGTTTTGACAATATCACTGCCTTCTGTTATTAATACTCTCAAGCAATGGAAAGCACCTAACATTCATCCAGCAGTAGTAGGTGGGTTGAGTCCACGGAATATGATAAATTCATAGAAGATTAGAAAGATATAGGCTCTGTGACATGTGATCTTTAAAATAGGTGCTTCAATGTTATATCGTTAAGGTATGGTTAACTGTCTACTCGCTGTTCATTCTATAGCACCAGTGCTATCCTACTGTGTACTCATTCCGCAGATTCGTGAAAGAATAGTCATTTGCTCGCATTGCCTTAAACCATGCAGAAAAGGTCCGTTTTCATCTTCGGTTTTATTAACTGATATACCGCCGTGGTATAGCCCATGGGGTTATAGATGTAATATTCTGTTCTTTGAAATAAAGATACCGTCAAATCAATGCTGATATGCATTTGATTCAATGGAGTTTCCTATATATGAAGCGTGATAATCTTGCGGTAAATTTACGTCGAATCTTGAAAGGTAGTGATAGAGAAAGTCGAATTCGATGACATATCATGACACATTACCAAATGTCGAGCAATGCTTTCTGGACGACAAATGTCAGGTGGAAGGCGGCGTAGGTTTAGTTCACCTAATCTACACCGCTAGGTGAAGTGCTACTAAGAACTATAAGCCGTGTGCCAGAAGGATACCAACGAAAGGTTTTTGCCAGTGACAGAGAGAACCGCTTCATAGAGAGACTATAACGTGCCGGAGCAATGTAAGGCATACACATTACTATAGAAACCAAGACGATAATACAGCAGTTTGCTTCACCATTTAGAAGAAGACAGAATTCTCTAACCTATGCATAGTTATCATAAAAAGATTGTTTTTAGAGGCTATACGTGAAAGCACTAAAATACGTTTAATGCGTAACTCATTTTCAGAGTGGTCTTCGCAAGTTTTTAACATGCGGAGGGATCAAACATGGACGACGTAATCTACCCGCATCCGAATGACTGCACTAGCTCTGAACTACATCTTATCACCTCAGCTTATGCATAATTTTGGTTTATGTTTATTCGAGGTGTTCTTCATGTGCTTGTGTAGAATGTATGGTGGTTTTAGATCATTCCGACGAGTGAACACTAGTCACGAATATATTCAAAAATCTCTTCCTGCTAATGATAGAAAAAATAAAGCTTATAGAATAGTATGCAATACTATTCTACGAACTCTATTCTTCCTATACGTTCTACAAGAGTAGAATACTTAAAGTGTGTAAAGTATTTGACCAGGAAAGGTCTCACTCAAAAGAAACAAATTTTTTGCACACGAACTTTTCCGTCTTCCTTTGTTGGTTAAATTTGTTTTGTTTGCATTCAAGATGATATTAGAATAAACCGATTTCTGAAGCGTTCTCTCTCAAGTGCAATAAAAATATAAGGCAAAAGATATATTCTGGCCAGCTTTCACGTTTCTTCGTCCCCAGCGATTAAGCGGCACCTTGCCCACACCTCCCTTTTTGGGTCGTGGTGAGGCTTGCTCAAGCGCGTCTAAAGTGCTATAAAAACTTCCTGCATGTGAAATAAAGGGCATGGAGTCTATAAGATTCAGGACACCTCTTCACATGATTTCGCAGGCTTTTTTCTCGACTGGCCGGCAAGATATTAAGCGTCCAACTCAGCAGTGTTATTTCTTTTCAAAGTTGTTGAAAAACAGTGTTCTGTACGCAGCTCACTAGCACAGCCTCCACGGTTTACTACTGCATATTAAGCATGACAGAAATACGTAAGCACGGCGAGAGAGGAGCCAAAGATGGTCGAAAGTGGCTATTTTCTGGTCGCCCACATAACTCAGAATTTTTCCCAGGTGTCCAAGTATTATTTCGCAGTCTACTACCCAGCAGCAGCACACCACAAAAATTTCGGTCGCTTTCAATCATTTTCAGCTAAACTGTGCTTATTTTGTCCCACAAGCAAAAGGTCTGGCGAATAGCGCGGACATGGTAGAGTTTCGCTTCCAGTGTTTGGGACGAAGATTTGTGGAACATGCTGATGGGTGTTTGTCATGCCGTGGGATCGGTCCCGTATTGTATGCTACTGACGGTTGCTTTCGATCAACTTATAGGAGACTGCTTCGATCTTGGCACAGTATATTTTTCCGCACCCGATCCACTTCCACCGTGGCCTTCAATCCGTCGTCATCCACTACGTGTTTGGGCCTGCTGCGATCTTCGTACTCAAGGCTTACCTGGATCGTGAACTTCTTGGACCAGTTGCTTTCCTTAACGAAACCTTTACTAAATGCAGCGTTGATGTCGTTGGCTGCTTTTGCAACATGATGGTGGTCATTTTTGTACTCATACAGGAAAAGCACCCAGAAGTTGCGCTGTAATGTTCGCCCCGCGAGTTCTTTGGTAATGAAAACACTTGAAAAATTTTGACGAACCTTAACAGAGATGGTAGGACCCCAAACAACGAATAAATTAACATTTATTAGCAGCAGAAGCAATTAAGCAAAGCAGAGGCAAAAAGCAAGAGGAATACATAATAAAAAAACAATAAGGTAGGAGCCGCGAGGCTC
>KN549648.1:28030-40227 GCA_000797555.1 Oesophagostomum dentatum | reverse complement strand
ACGTTGTAGTTGTTTGTACAGATCGCCATGATCATGGCTTTGGCTTTTCCCAGGAAAAAATCCGGTGTTTCTGCGTCTCTACAACTTTTAGACTGAGCACTAAGCAACTCTCTTTGTCGCGGACTAAGACCAATGGAGGTGGGCGGGCTCAGATTCTCGAATGGAAAGTATCGATTAAAATTGGGCTGATTCTTGGTGTTTTAACAAGTTTGAACACGTTCGGCATTCCGTCAGGTGCCCCAGCTCCACCCGCTACTGATCTTAGTCCACGACAAAGAGAGTAGCTCCTTTATTATTCATCCGTCTTGTAATGACAACTGAACGCGTGCCAAGTTTTGGAAAGCTTTATACATAAGGATTATAGTTTGGCGGGAAGATTTGGATGCGAATCTATGCCCTCTACATCTCTCATAACTCCTTCTCTTCGCTTCATTCTCAACCTGGCAAATTCTCAGGACGTAATATAAAAACGTTGTGGTGCAATTACACTGAGCATACCTTATTAGTCATTATCAGGAGAGTGGATAATGCGTGTGGATATCTATGTAAGACTTTCCTATAAATATTCAGTTGGTGCACTTTTCTACGGACTTTCTGCCTATTTTCATTTACAATGAGCCAAAGTACGGTATGTTCACCCGAGCCTGACCGATGACACTGTCAGTGCAGACCGGATGCGCCGCGAGCACCAATGTGCTCTAATAGTGTTTTCATAGTGAAATAATATAACTTAGAACATTGGTAAAGTATAAAAAAAGGCGATAAAATAGAACAACTGAGCATCCTTAGCCTAAAAAGCAGCCAGTATTTAGCTACCATCATCGATCGATTGCGGGCAAGCCGGCGGCAGAGCTAGCATGCACACGGGTCCAACGGTAAGGCAACGCGGGTAAACTGTATGTACGAAAAATTTAATGCAAAATGGAGCTATAAATGCAGTGTCTTATCTTTTTTCTAATAATAGCCGTAGATTTTATGCATTAACTTTTATTCATCTTCACTCAAAAACGGTATTTCGGCGTTAGTTCTGGAATTGCACTTTGCCGCTTTGTAGATTGGATTATTAATAACTTTTAGTGTCAAACCAATAGGCGTTAATAGAGCATAGCAATGATGACGGAAAATGCGATTGCGTGAATGTAACATATCGTCATTTGCGAGCTACCGTCTCCCCAAGTATTCTGCGGACACACACATCCCAGCGGACACCCTGGGACGCGCTGGGGGGGGGGCGTGGTTAGAGAATCTGGCGGTCGATCGATTGCCGGCTCCGCCTGCTTTGTGTGTTTGCGTACTACTTGACGAGACAATGAGAGAAACGGTATTCTAGAATATAAAAATATAGAAATTTCAAAAATTATTTTTTTTGCTGTTTCAACTGTTCTACTAAAGAGAGAAGAGGTAGGTAGGCTGTTTTCATGGTCGTGGTTATTCTGGCACATTTCTTGGAGATTAGTCCAGCAAAAAATAGTGATCAGATCCCAAAAGATAGTTAGGAAACAGATCCCACACCATAAGTCCGGTTTTGGGCTTTGAACTAGACCGGCTGTGTGGCTTTCTTAGCGCCGACAGATGTTCCACCGTTTCATCGGCAATTCCCAGAAAAGCTACAAAAATGAAACATATTACCATTTACCTAGTGCTAGAAACTATAAGAAAGTAAATAAACTGTTCGTCCAATAGAAATAAATTAGGGAAAAGGGAAAGGTGAGACCCCGGCTGAAGACGACTTCTGAATTCTCTATTGATTCTGGAAGAGGGACTCAAGAAAGGGTTGAGGTTTAAAAATCTCGGATATAAAATCACTCCAAATCGAGAGGATCACCTTAGATGATTCTTCCTGATGGACGAGTTGCCTGTTTTGTTGCGCACATACATAAGTTAAGGCACTATAACTATTGAATATAAGTTTAAATGTAAAAATCTTGCGTTTTCTCCGAAAAGAGGCGGTGCAGCGCTCTAGCATCAAGCATGTGACGAGACGGACAAGTCGTCTGCGAAATTTTCTTCTGCGAAAATGACTTCTGAGCCTAGATTTTTGAATCGCAACCCTTTTCTGAGTTTCTTTTTCAGAATCGGTCGAAAATTCAAAAAATCGTTCAGAGTGCGGGTGCTACTTAGGTGTCAAAGCTAGTGAAGCCACTCTGTAATTAGGTTCTGTAGGTTTGATCTCGTATATGTGTGTAACTTTTTGGTTGGGTGGGGGGAGGGGAAGGAGAAGCAAATTATAGTCAGGCCCCAGCACTTGCTTCACAAATCACGTTGACTCACCTTAAAGGCAGTACCCACTCGGAACGCCTTCTGAGTTCTCGACGGATTCTGTAAGGGCAACTCGAAAAATGGCTGAGATTCAAATTTCTCGGCTCAAAAGTCATTCCTGGTCAAGAAAATCGCTCCCGAAGACTCGTCCTCAATCTCGCGGACGAGTTTCCTATTTTTCCGTGCGCTGTCTACTGGAGTCGTCTACGTCTTAAAGGCAGCACTCACGATAAAAAATGTTCTTCAGTTTTTATCATGAAACTCCTCCTCTGTCCATATGTAGCACTACCGCAAAAGAATTTGCGTCAAAACTTCGTCTTTCTTCGGAATTCGGCATAGATCAGCTGGTGCCGTGTACACCGCTGCCCCCTTTTTGACCACGACCGTTGGGCGGTCAAGATGACCGCAAGGAAAATCGTCCGCTCAAAGACTTTGACGTAAGCAAAACGGGCCAATTTGGCAACGTGCACATCCTACGGCTTCCCATCGTCACTTGTGTGGTGATTTTAGTCATATTTCTGCAGCCTTCCTTTTTGACCACCCTGTAGGCATGGTCAAAAAAGGGGTGGGCCTGAACAGCACCCTTGGCTGATCTGTGGCTGAATTCTGGAGAAAAACGAAGTTTTGACATGAATTCTTCTGCAGTCTTCCTGCACATGGACGGAGAAATGCTTTCGCAGTACAAACTAAATAACATTTCTTATCGTGAGTGCTGCCTTTAAGCGCGAGGACATGGAAGAGACTTTCAATTTTACTCATATCCAGGGGTTATAGCTGTCTAACTAGCACGGAAAGCTAGTCGGACAACTCGTCCAGGAAATCGCGGACGAGTCTTCTGGAGCAATCTTCTTAATCAGGAATGACTTTTAAAAGCAGTATCCACGCTCAGAACGCCTTCTGATTTCTCAATGGATTATGAAAGAGGAGGTGGAAAATGGTTGAAGTTCAAATTTCTCGGCTCAGAAGTCATTCTCGACCAAGAAAATCGCTCCAGAAGACTCGTCCGCCATTTCGTGGACGAGTTGTCCAACTAGCTTTCCACGCTAGCTAGTGCGCTGCAACCCCGGGATATGAGTAGAACTGAAGGTCTCTTTCATGTCCCTGCCCATAAGGTGGTTAGTCGACCCCAGAAGAAGGCGCACGTGAGATAGAAAACTCGTCCATGAATTCACGGGTGAGTTTTCTGGAGCGATTTTCTTGGCTAGGAATGATTTTTGAGCCGAGAAATTTGGAACTCAACCCTTCTTTGAGTTCCTCTTTGAGAATCCGTCGAGAACTCAGAAGGTGTTCCAAGCGTGGATGCTGCCTTTAAACCAAATGTAGATACAGCATGCAGAGGCTTGAAATTCGCGTTTAAATTTCCCGGCCAAACCTATACCACTCATGTATAGCACTTTTCAAAACTTGACCCGGGTCGAGTGGTCATTCTTAAGCGTAAGGAATATAGATGCGTTGCAACTGCACTAAACGTTATTCTGTGAAGGAAAGCTACCGTAACCTGGAGCGGATTTGCAAAATACGTAGTTTTTATGTTGTGTTTATGATCTATCGCAAAGCCACATGCATTGACAAAATTTTGGAACCTAGCATAAATGAACAACAACACCTGCCCCTAAAATTTCATCAAAGCTGAAATACGCGCTCATACCGTTTATTTCCGTTACATAAATTGGTATGAAACGTTAGAAAAAGTAAAATAATCACTTCTTGAGCAGTTTTCCGAGAAAGATCTGCATATCTGCAACATAGAGAAACACACCACATGACCCGATATGATGAGCAGGTGTCAGCCTCCTGTCATAAATGAGCTATAGCACCAAGAGAATCAACAAATATACAGCATTGTTGACATCCGGCCATAATTCCTGTTTACTATGTTATTGTTGTTGTGGCGGGTTCGTATGTCAAACGTAAGTCATCACTCTTAGCGCTAATTCCTCGATCAGGTGTTGTTTCGGCCTCGTGTACACAAAAGAATGAGTCTTACATATGTCATGGAAAGGATGTCACAGCCATGTTCCCATTCATCACCGGGAACAAGGGGCAGGAAAAGAATCAGTGGAGGGAGATCTAATGAAAGAGGAATGTAATGTGAGCAGAGAGCATTAGGGATAAGGCTAAGAGACCGGACGCGGATTCATTTGGGGAAAGGCGATCCGCCCCGAGCTGGGGTTTGGTCGCCTCCAAAGCGGCGGCGACTTCGTGAAATGAGGCGGAGCTGCTCTCAAATGCATATTCGAGGGCAAAAACGGCGGCTGAAGAGTGGGTGGGCGAACTTTGAGGAGTATAGAGGCTAAGAAAATTCCTGAAGAACTGAGTGATGAGAAAAAATGGCTGGAAGGGCGTTCATCTCATGGATGCAAAGGTTTTATAGCAAGTTATTGGCACTGGGGATACTAAAATCAGCAAAACAAAATAAAATAAATAGTAAAATAAATATATAATAAAATAATAGAGTGAATAGATAATCAATCAAATAAATGATAAAATAATTAAATGACAACACAAATGAATAATAAAATAGAAGCAATTCCGTCAAAAATTTTAAAATGTTTAAGGCCACACGATGAAACCAAGCTGCAACCACACCAAAGCGGGATTTGCTAGAAAGTTCTAGAGATTACCCCCATGGCCTTACCGTATAATACTTGCGGATTCGCTACAATCCAGCGTCATGTCTAACCTGGAACTCATGTACTCTCTTCTTCGTGGACTATGACTAGTGAGGTGGGCGGGGCCGGACACCCACAGGGATGCCAGCCACGTTCAAACAGGTTAAAACACGAAGAACCAGCGTAATGTTGATCGTTCTTTTCATTTCGACACGCTTCCTTGCTTTTCAAGTTGGTCTGAACTCCTTCTGTAATCCAAAGCAAGTTTGGCCCCGCCCACCTCATTAGTCATAGTTCGTGAAAAAGAGGGTACTCTCCTGATTTGTGTAACTGCACACATAACTTTGCAGAAGGGGGATTATAGTTAGTCGTAGTACGGCACCGGCGCAGGCGCTCTGTACCTATCGATCTCATGACGTCAACGATCGATATGCCTTTGATACGCTATGCCGTAGCTGCTATGCGGCGGAGTTTAACTAACGTCGGAACTCGTCCACGCCCTGTTTTTTGCACATGCCCAAAGTTCCTCTTCCAAACTCTTGCTTAGATAAAATGCGGGGAATAACTATATAAAACCCTAGTTTATGCGATGATTACCTTCAATTTTGACTCTTCCTTGATACCAATAAACGGCGTTGAAGAATGCCTATTCGGACGTGTTCCGCTGTTAATCCGGCTTTACACGCCATTCTAGATTAGATCTTGGGAAAAATGTGAAGTAAATGAAGGCAACTTACTGAAACCGGTGAAAACTACAGTAGCATCGCTTACGTAGAGCTAGGTAACAGCCAATTATATTTTAGCTCTTATCCAAGGACGCTGGGGTACATCAACCCAAATTCCTCCAATTTCCTCGCTATGCTATGTGCGCGAGCCAAATGGAGCGTTACCATTCCCAGATAATCAAAGGGAATGAGTTCATCGGGATAATTGCTGCCATAATGACCTATTGTGCCATAATGTGCATGTCGTTAACTAGCCAAAGTTATTTTAGGCATGTAAACACGTAGCTTTGCCATCCGATCGGCTTCCTACCCTCATCAGAACGATGGATGCTTAGCAGTAGCCGTATTCATGAACGTTTCTGAGAAGTCAAGCCTTGCCTTTCTACAAATAAAGCACGAAAAAAGTGGATACAGTGGAAAAATTTAAAGGATATTTATGGTTCCGATAGTACATGTTACAATTTTTTTGCAAACTCATCGGGGACACCGTTCCAGAAATAAAGGGTGCTTTAGGCCGTTCCCGTACGTTCATGAATAAGACCACAGGAGAACCTGGTGAATTTGGCGGAACGTTAAATATCATCACTTTATGGACTAGATAAAAAGTTCACAAAGTGTATTGACGCCAATTTTTGCTTAGCTGAAGTCATGAGCCGAAGGATTCGTTCACGTTTACTTTAGAATTGCCAAAAATTGAGTGAGTTTTTAGGAAATACGTCCTAGCCGTAGTCTGGGTACGAAGGAGAATTGCATACGAACGATTTCCTGGTCAAATTTGCACGTATCTCTAATAACAGCTTCATTTCTGGTAATTTTAAAGTAAAATTAAGGAATTTTGCCCCTTCACAGCTCCGCCTAGTAGAAATTACTGCCTTCATACTTTAAGAGTTTCATATTGGGACCAACCACCACTGTTCTATCGTTTCGCCAGGCTCACAGGGCATCTATGGAGAAACGGTATTTTTAGTTTGAAAGAAAATTAAGTGAAAAATTTAAAGAAAGGTTTCTAGTGCGCTTTCAGTGACGACAGGCCCCTAGAGTATAGAAGAAATACTGCCGTGTAGGAGCATTTTAACCTAGTTTCGCCTCCAGGCATACGTAAAACTCCTTGTAGTAAATAGCCATACTCCTTGCACTATAATTGAGTCGCTGGCTATCTCCTATCTGCTAGACGTGAGTAAGACATCTTAGACTTACCAGCTTCCTGCCTTTCCTTCTCCAGTTCCAGATTGCATTCGCGATGAAAAAGAATATACGCGACTTTATTTTTTCTAGATCAAAATGTTCCCAAAAGGTATAAAAATTGAGCTAGAAAGCGGCATAAAGAAGTCTGCAAAGTGTTCTTTTTCGGATCAGCTTTCGTGAAGCAAACGCTCGACCTTAAAGAAGCTTGCGCGATTTCTAACATGCAGAAGTAAAACTCCATCACAAGCAGTAAAGTGTAGAACAAAGTTATGAAAACAACCGCATAACAAAAAAGGTGAAAATCTGCACAGTTCGTCAATAAAATTTTCCTCATTTCTTTTATTTGTTTATTTATTTCTCAAGGATACATAACGTCAACTGTTATCTGGCTGAGCTAAAGCAGTAATAGCAAGGAAAAAAAACTTCTTCAAAAAAGTCCTATTTTCACGCAAACCTTAGAGGCACAAATGTCTCCCCACGCGTAGTGTAGAGTCAAAAAGCCCCGTGTCGCTGAAATGTCGCGCTCACCACTCGCTCCATGTATTTGCTGCCTTTCTATATTTCTATATCTACACTTTTCTGAATAGGCGATATAGTGGCTCCATTGTGGCAGCATCTATTCATATAGAGAAGCTCCGAAACGCTCTATTTCAAAAATATTGCAACAGCGCTGCAGCTGAGTCAATTCTTTAGCACGTGTTTACTCTGTTCATCCCTGATTTACTGCAGTTTTGCTAAACAAGTACGAGCGCAAAATGCAACAGTTGCTAATGGAACCGAACGTGTACTCGACAACATCTATGATTCGTTACCTTTTTTTACATGTTTCTTTCTCGAATTTGTACTATGGACCTTTTATGTCTTCTAAAACTCCCGATTTTTATCTGAGGTAACGATGGAATTATTAAACGACACAGTTTGTTTAAATCTGCAGCTTGGTGTCGAGGTGACGGTGGCGGAACAGCACTTTATACTGTGGTGCGTTCTTGCGTCACACAGATATTTTCTTATATAAAAGATAAGGAGAGGGGACTATAACACATTAGAGTAACCAGTTTAGTTGCTCTAACTTAAAAATAGAAAAAAAATACCAGTACAGTTGTAGCATCAACTAGACATATAGAGATTAAAAGAGGACCAGATACTTCTAACAATACTTGAGCAAAACTTCAAAGTAAGGGAAGTCGGGGAGTTTCGATTTTGCAATGGTCTCCTGATTTTAAGAAAAGTTGAGGCTCTACTATATTAGGGATAGTGTACCATTAAAACTTTGTTGTTGATGAGTTGTTCTAGCAGAATTATCAAAAGACACCTTTAGTTCATCACAGTAACAGACTCCATAGCCTGTTCACTTTGGGAAAAAAGCCCTATTAACGGTGAAATCCCTGCTAATAAAAGCTACGACCCGTCAGAATACGCAACCAGAATATCGCCTAAACATGAACTTTAGGTTATGTCTCTTATATGATCGTGTGTTTGACGATGCGTAAACATATAGCTAAAGCCGTAGCCCTATCTCCTCGTTTGGAGCTTGTTTCGACCTTCGTTTTCTGCTGTATTGTGGTTTTTATTGTTACGGGATATACCTTTAAAAACAGCACTCACGCTCAGAACCCCTTCTGACTTCTGGAAGAATTCTGAAAGATTAGCTCAGAAAATGGTTGAGGTTTAAATTTCTTGGCTCAAAAATACATAATTCTCGACCAAGAAAACCTCTCCAGAAGACTCGTCAGCAGTTTCCTGCACGAGTTTTCCGTCTCGTCGCCCGCTTTCTGCTGTAGCCGCCAACCGTCTCACGAGCGAGAACATGGAAGACTCGTACAACTCCACTCATATTCAGTAGTGCTAGTGTGCAAAACATACTGACAAGACAACTCGTCTCACATCCTTCGTAACTGGTTCACCAGGTCCACTGACGTTTGGGCCGTTTTCTCGGCAACGAATGGCTTGACGATGCTCTTACTTTGCCTTTCGGCTACTCAGCAATGCAAGGTTCATAAACTACTTGAATCTCGAAATCCTTTTTAGCATAGCGGTTTCTGCAACATCAGCAAATCCTTAAGGCTACTACTGTGCTGAGGTTACACGACAACGTGTCGGTGATGCATTTACTACAAAAACTCGCCAAAAAGGGTTTGATGCCTTTAAAATTTAAAAGATGCAAGATATCTTTTGCGGTTGACAGTTGTTTTCTAAGAGAGGCGCTGTTAGAGTCACGAAACATTTGAAAACGAATGAAATTTGACATGAACTTTTTCAAAAGGTGGGACTTGACCACATCCTAGGAAATCATTCTGTCCAGTAATGAAGTACTTTAGAAAACCAGAATAGCGAGCAGTGGAAAAAAATTAGCTGGAAAAAGCTCGAGAAAATAGCCGGAAGACATAAACTGCTGAACTTTGACCTGCAGCAGCTTCAGTTAAACTTTTGAAAGCAATCTGAAGCGAACGCAATGAGGAGGGGATGAATTCGATGAAAGGAAAATAGGATTACTAGCCAAGCAGCAAACTTTGATCGGTCTCGAACTCGTCCTCGCAAACAATCACCCAGATTCGCCCATAACGTGAGGTCTAATCCAGAAAATGAAGGAATTGGATCCGAACGGCTACATCCACTGCTGGAAAGTCTAGGGCATTCACGCAGAAAATTTCACTTCAGCTGTGTCGATAGTGCGCAGCTTGCTCTCCGTTCAGGAAAAGGATTCTTTTTTCGATGCTGAAAATCACACAGAGCCCCATTCAACCAAGGCTGAACTGCTTAACGAGACTATGCAGTGTCACGAAATAACAGAAAAATGCATCCGCTGCATTGAAGCTGTGCCAGAGCAAGTGCAGTTTTCCCTAAGACATCCAGATCTGTTTTTTTTCTGCCAGGGTTTGTTGCGATTTCTTGACAGTGACGAATGAGAAAGGCGCTCGGATGCAGCAAATGTTCTAGAACATGAATTTATCTCAGATTTTTCTCCGAAAAATCTGTTTTTTTTTTCCAGGTCCCGAGGAAAAAATGAACGCTGTAGGTGCACCGAATGTTTTTCTGTCCGGAAATTTTTAACGTAAAGGCTGCAAATACTTATAGAAAAGTATCTTAGCAGGCTGAGGCTATACTTAAAGAGGAGGACTTGAAGTCCAGACAGACGAGACGTGTTCAGTGGCGAATATCTGGTAAATTTCCTGTCTGGCGAGAGCAGTAGAGTATTTCTCTTATAGCAAAACTGAATCGGAGCTTCAGATAACCTTATTCGGCAAACGGTGCTAGACCCAATGCTCTCTAATCTTCAAATACGCTGAAATCTACCATCCATTTTGAAAACTTGGTCTCAAAATCACAGTTTCTTTTTGTCCAATGACCTCGGTAAAGTACACTACAATAATTGCTCCTCAAGCGGGGGTCAGAACATAAATTCACCTCAAAATCCTTAACGGTAGCTTAAATAACAGATTAGGATAATCTTCTTTAGTAAAATTTGTTAGTAGAACTGTAGAGAGAGGCCCGCCCCACAGCACTACTACAACAACTGCCTAAAAACCTGTTCATTTTGGAGGAACAGTCTCATCAAGGGTGAATCCTTTGCTAATAAGAAATGCAGCACATTAAAACGCAGGAAATAAAGCAAAGAAATCAGCTTAGGCTACTGAACTTCTAACGACATGGCTTCAAATATGCGCAGATGGCGTGGACAGAGATACAGTTTCATTTCCTCCGTAAGACTTCCGTAGTCTTCCCTGGTAGGGGATTCGTCGACAACAAGAATTTCCCTCCAGAAATAATATGTCTTCTCAACTGCTGCAATGGCGGATTTGTTGAGCAGATCGTTGCTGATAGCTCTACTACAGAAACTCAGCTACGAAATTATAGTGAAATGCCGTCTTTAGATACTTGACCTGTTCTAGGAACTCTTTTCTCAACTTGTTTGATTGGTTCAAGCTATCTGCTACAGAGAATTCCTTCCATTGCCGCACGTTTGTTAACCAAGTCGACAAAGTAGTACTATATAAGTTGAAAAAAGGCAAAAATATTCTCCCTAAACAGTTGTTCAGAATCGCAAAGCATCCGGGTATGTCGTCAAGAGGTGACATTTTTGTACAAGCTGTTTGAAGCAAACAAGTTGAGAGGAAGCTTCTGACTGAGTAGTTCTTATTTTCCACAGTGTACCGCATTACTCTATCACGGCTGAACTACCCCAGGTAGGTGCACAGCCCACGACAGCTGAAAGAGCTGAGACTCTGCAACTTATAACTCAAGTAAGGCCTTTAAGCAAACACCGCTTTCATGCTTTAAAGATCAAGCCCCTCCCTGCATAAGTTCAGAGCCGAAATATGGCTCAAAGCTGCTTATAATCACCCTACATATGTTAACGCTAATGTGGATGATCTATCAGCAAGATAACAGCAACTTTAGGATTCAGTATGTAGAATAGCTCCAACAGATGAAGTTTTAGGAGAAATCACAATTTTTCGACAATTACGATTACAATGATCTCAACAATTAATCTAGGCTATATGCTATACCATATGCTTCGCCTCCAGACTTTGGCACAGCTAGAAACTGAAAGGGTTAGTTCCGTTATCACCCATTTAGTAGTGTTTGGCATAACGTAAGCTAAAAACCTAGCCAATTTTTCAGAAGTTCAAATGAGTTAAGATGCCTCGTGGAAAGAAAATAATAATTAACTATTTGAGCTATCTGATGTGCGACAAGAGAGGGCACAAATGTGTATTAACACTGAAATCAGAAAAAAAAACACTTTCCTCTGGGTTCTGCTGTTAGAGGATGTTTCATGGAGAATTAAGTTTGGTCTTGTTACTTTTTTTCCTGGGTAAACGCTATTAACCCAAGTCGCTATCGTAGGCTTCGGCTCGCATGCTTTGAAAACATGTTTACCATTACCCCCAAGCAGAAATTATTTTGACGAGTTTTCTATGACCCATTTTACTGGCCTGAATGTGTTAAAACTGCAGAAAATAAACAAAGGAGCAAAGCTCACGCATCAACAGCTTGTGGCTCGCCCTGAAAGGAACCAGAAGTAAACAAACGCGAGAAAGCTGCAGAAGTACAGAACCTTGAATGAGCGAGCCTTTTAGGCAAATTCAATTCCTAAGGTCATCGCATAATCTCCTTTAGATAATTAATGTAGAAGAAGTTTGCCCTTGCGTGACTTCACCACAGTAATTATGGGGCTGATTAGCAATGCAGTGGATTAAAAGAGCATCTTCGGTCGTTCACTGGTAAAAGAATGGGTGTTGTTAGTCAGTCACTGACTAAAATCTCTATCGCATGCATAGCCAATGGGTAGAGCCCACTGTGCGGGAAGGGCATGAAAGTTTGATGGCATTTTTTGTGGTGAAGTATGATGGGTTTTTGGTGGAGTTGTCGGCGATGTCGGACAAGTTGGAGCGATGTTTGCGGATGGGGAGGG
>KN549648.1:5544-16189 GCA_000797555.1 Oesophagostomum dentatum | reverse complement strand
TGCAACTTGCAATTGTACACCTTTTGCGAAGGCTAAGCATCATATAATGCTTGCTATATCGTTCTTGTGTAATAAATCTCTGGTTATTATGTTTTTAAACTCAGGAAAGAAGATGTCAAATTACGTTAATTTATTGTAAATTTGCCAATTCCAATGCATGCAAAATTCCAGACATGGCGACAGTTCTCCACCATCCCATCTCTGACACTTGCTAAATATCCGGTTTCTCGCTGAGAAAAAAGCTAATTTTCCAAGAGAAGCACGTGTGCTCGCTGCAGTCCGCACGCGTGCCGACTAGGGCGGCGCCGGTGCTGCAGTCTTTTGAGAATTTCTTACTTACCGGAAATGCACGTCTGACTTTTGCGATTTATCGGACCCATGGATGGACACTTTTACGTAGAGGTCAGATGTCTAAATATTGAAATGGAATTTTAACGGTTCTATAAGGAGTAGGCGGAAATAGTAAAACGCCTATTCTTACGGGCATGCCGAAACTTCTCTTGACGGGTATAGCTCCAGAAACACTGAATAGGGCTATCCTGAGTTGATAGTTTTCTGGTTCACGACGAGTAATATTAACTGGTGGTGGAGCTGGACCATAAGGTAACTTAACAACGTATTTTGATATTACGGCGGGTACAACTTTTTTTGCTGCTTATTACCGGAAAGAGATCCACAAACATCCGCAGTTCACCGCATGGTGTATTTCCGGTCATTTCAGTATACAAGGTACGAGTCTCGACATGCTCTGGGACAAGATTCATCTGAAAAGAAATGCTGGTGGCGCTGAAACGCTGTAGAATTCTCTGATAAAGAACCTTCGTAAGTATGTACAGTGCCACTTGCTGAAGAGGGCGACCAACTACTCTGGCACGTTGTGAGCGTCTTACTCCCAGGCGCTCCTCGGGAGTGAGTTCCTTAAAACCAATGATTACTTAGATTGGTGACTCACTTGTCATTAGAGCTATATGTTACTTGGTATTTCAGTAACCTTTGCCTTAATTTTCTCTCCATGTTGAGCAACTGCGGCTTTCTTGACCTGTTCTTCGTCCGCCCTAGCCCATTTTTGTGACATTACACTACTAGTACATTCTTCCTGAAACATCCTCATAGTTCGCTCGTTCTATGTTTCTATTTCAGAAGGTTCGAGCCTTTAAAACAACGAAGTTTCTTATACTAAACAAGGTGATAAAGTATTTTTCGAAATGATAGAATACCACTTTGTCTTCACGGTTCAAAGACAGCTCCTGTTCCTCAAATGACGGATCTTTGCCTGCTGGAGAACGACAGAATAATTTGTCCTCCCTGAAAGGAAACGAATTTTTTATGTAATGCCAATCAAGAAACTAACATTGGAAAACAGCAGGATGGAGTTCTAAGTAATAAAACGTAATGATCGGCTGAATCTAATTCTTTAAAAATCAGTTGTTTAAAAAATACTCCAAACTTCTGCTTTTTCTTAAATTTCGCGCAATATATTACATTGTATTTCGCATGCATGCACATATCCATCCACGTGATGCGAGCCGCAGGGTTGAAAAAGACTCATCTACGCTTATTAGCTTCGATGAGGTGAACTATACAAAGTAAACTGTATGAAGTTGCAAAAGCTACTGACCCTGTTAACTATATGCTGGTGGTAGGGAATTCCCAATCTCTTGGTATCTGCGCTTTAGACTAGATGCTTATTTTAAAGGCAGCGTAACACCAAATTTTCGTCAGTAAGCTGTTATGGTAGGAATGTGGCCAAGGGTCTGCTCTACCTTCCTACCACAGTAGCACTCTCTAATTCTTGTTACTTTTCGAGAAAACCTGGGAAATTTCCCTACCAGTGTACGAGCAAGACTAAGCAAAACGCGTTAGAACGAGGCAGAGCGAAGCAGTAACCATTCATTAATTTCGTTTTGACACATCGCCTCGGTATGTGAACTCGTACGATGGCTACAAAAGCATGCCTTTTTAAGACTTAGAACAACTAACGGCGATCCTAACTGTGGTAGGGATGTTTAGGAGGTCCAAGGCGACATTTCTACCACAACAGCTCATCAATGAAATTTTGGTGGTACACTGTCTTTAAACCAGGTATGAAGATCCGAGCCCTTACCCATTGCAAAATCAGGGATGAGCGCTAGAGACTGCAAACAGGCGCATATATGTGAAGCCCGATTTTAAAGAAAATTGCTTTTTAACTATAGTATACTTCTCCGAGAGCAACACAGTAACATCCGACTGATATCTTCCAGCATACTGTTGAGGTTTCGCGTGCGTTTCATCTGTCTATGTGTACATAAACTCTAAAGAAACCGATGCTACAGTCGCATTTGGCATACGGAGTTATGCAAGAAGAGTGTGTAAAATTTCAACTTTTCCATCACTGGGGACTGTTCCGCCCCACTTTTTGTTCCCAAACCTGCCGAACGTGTAGTTGTTCCAGTAAAATAAGAATGAAAATTATTTAAGATTACATCATCGCCCCTATAGAGTTCATTAGAAAGTGTTAGTCGGAGCGCTGTGTTCTCCAACCAATGCATAGGATGAGACCACACCTATCCGGCGCGTGCACCATCAAGCATGGCGCCGCACAGCCTGTACGCTGTATGGAGGGGGGTCAAGCGTGTGTGAGGTCCGTTCGGCCTGTGCGCTGTCCAGCATGTGCGTTGTACGGCATGTGAGCCATTCGGCCTGTTTACAAAATCCCTATACCTTAACGGAGAGAAAACGGAAACAGTAAATGCAAAAGAGAACGGCGAAGTCGTTCAAATCAGTGGAGCAGCAATGGTATCGGTCGCTGTACATCATGTACAGGATTTATTACTATTTATGAATAAAATAAACCACTGCACTCACTCTTCCATCGTCGTGACCACTTGAGTGTGCCAAAATTCGATGTCAAATATTTTGATCCCTACGTCCTTTTCATTCGATAGGATCTTCGGCGCAGGCACTAACATCTTCTTGCAGTAACTAAATATCAGTTATGCCCTGTCTAGTGAGTCCTCCTAAATGTAACGCGTTACTTATCGTCTGTTTACCCCCTAAGGATAGCCAGTGGAGTTTGCTGATCCCGCCATTGCAATTCCCCTTGTATTGTGAACTGCTTGCTGAGGCCGACCGTTGCTCTCCATTTCGTCAGCAGTCGATTTTCGAGGTCAATTCGAGTAGTGCCAATTTCATCGTCTGAAAAGAACGTAATTCAGTAGACGTAACTAGATTGTCGAAATACGCACTCTCCGTTTTTTAAACGATAAGCCTCTAAGAAGCAATTTAATTTCTATGTATGTTTCTATTTCTTGTATCTCACTCGAAACCTCTAACATTTTCTCACACAGGTTTTAAAGGCACACTCCCATCTTATATAGGCATTTGGGATACTTGTATATCGGGAGATCTCGATAAGCTGACTCGAAATCCCGCAAAACCTCCATAAACTCTTCTTTTGACCAACACCGAGTCTTGCTACGTGTGCGCTCCCTCACCAAGAAGCATTGCATATCCTTCCCGCGAGGATGAGCTGCAGTGCGCCATCTCTTTAGTTTGGAGAAGGGGGAACAATCGCGGGAGAGGGGAACGCGAGTCTCGTTACCCCTAATGAAATGCTTCGCGGGGACGGTACGCATAGGGCTCCAGAAAACGTGTGCATCCCCTGCGCGATGACGATCGGCTCGATGTACTGGAGGTCAAAAATTTTGGGCAATGAGTCGCGGATGCACGTGCTGATTGACTCTGCGCGCCAGAACAGCGCAGCACATTACGCCATGAATCTCGTCGAACAGTGAAAAATAGTGGAAAGTCTCTGCCCACTTTGGCACCTCCACCTAAGTACTTTTTGTTGCTTTTATGCAATTTTATGTGCACAGCTATAATCAGCGTCACTGTACGGTTCGACCCACGCCAAGTATCAAAAACTATTTCCGGCTGGGACGGTGCCTTTAACAGCGAGAAATGATTAACACTTTCGCATGAAAACACGCAACCAACCCTCATAAAATTTTCAGAACTGTTGGGCAGTGAGTCCTGCAGTGTGATACCACCATAACGGCACTACCGTGGTAACATCTTGCTGTTGATAAGTCTGTTTTCTGTTTCGTTGGATGGACAGACTTGCTGGAGCGCTCACTTCGCTCGCTTTCGCTCCCTATATTATCTGCACATATAGCCGATGTTCCACTCCACCTCAGCCACTAGATTATTTGTTGATCAGCTGCTGATCGGTTATCGAATTGAAGATCAGCCTTTTTGGATCTGATTTCGGTCAGCTATCGAAGGATGCATATATTATCTGCGTTTGCTTGGCTTCTTGTCCAGTATCTGATGGCCTCCTGTCCCTCTCCATCGACCTCCTGCACACTGCTACTGATCTCATGTATGTCGCTAATGACCTTCTCCTGACATGCATCCCGGATCCCTGCACGTTAGTATCGAACTCCTCACATCGAACAAGACCTCATGGACATTGGTGCTAACTTCCTGCACATCAGTTCGCAGCTTCTGAAGATTGGTCTCGAACTTCTGCACAGTGATATAGGAACTGTATTTGAATCCATCTCATCGATATAAAGCTTCCTGACAGCGCCATGGGCCTTTTATTAATTTTGTGCAAAAGTTTTCAGACTTTTTGATGAAAATCACTAAGAAGTTGTAAAGGGGTTTCTGTTGGGTATTTAGGCAAAGGTGCGCCAAAAGTTCGAAGAAACATCCAAAAATTTTATTAGCGCCAGAAGCCTGCGTAATCTCGCAGTTTTTGATATCATCAAATTTGCAAAAAAAAGTATAGATAAAATGCGTTTTTTGACTCTCTTTACGGCTCTGCACGGCTTTTTAACGCAACCTTGTAGCGCGCATTTAATTAAAATATACTTTTCAAAAATGCACTTATTTTTCTTTTGAACTTAGTGGTTACAAAAGGTGATGCTTTTCGCCTTCACACCTACACAACATTAGCCACCACAAAGCGTTGATGATCGAAATAGGCTCATTCGAAAGAGCACGATTTGAAAAGCCGCCTGCCACATCTGATTGCTATTTCCCACAAAACGGAAAAAAGTGAAACATGTGTTTTTGAGGACCTTCTTGAGGTGTGAAAATAGGCTAAAATTTCTCGAAATCGTCCTTAAAAATTTTTACAAACTGGACAACGATAGCTAGGAGATTACGCTGTCCGATCATCACCATTAATCTGCTCCAGTATGCTTCCCAATTTTAAAAAATTTTTCGAAGTCTATGTTTCCGAAGTCGAGCGGACAATGGTCTTTAGCTCATGTATAAAGCGGATAAAAATCAATAGGTACCGAGTTTGTCTGTAAATTAGCAAGCACTCATCAACTGCTACGGTACATATATAGCTTACTGCTGGTCTTTAACCACAAATAAATTTTGTTTTCGAAAATTGCAAAAAGCCTAGAAACCTTTGTTCCGATCTAATCCATAGAAGAGATGTTATGGTCGCCACCTCTTCAATCGTCTCCATCCGCTGCAATTGCTAACGGTTTCAACTTTAACCCAAGAAGTCTTCAACGTCGCGTAATGTGTTGTATACACACACTGCAGCATAGATGTTAAATATATCTTTTACAGCCGATGGCCCATATATGGCGTTAATTTTCTCGGTCGAGTTTCTTGCAAAGGACGCATCCTTCTCCTCCATAGCGCCCCAACCTGTGGTCACTTTGCACTGCAAAACTCGGCGCACACATGCGCTTCGACATGGCGGCATTGGCTTATTTGAGGTGTTCCCTGACCTTTATCTTCATCTTTATCTTTATAATATGCACTACAAGTGCGCTACATAACAAAATAAAACAAAACATGAACAAGTGGGAAACAAAAAATACTTTCGAATGGTGTTTCTGAAAAGATATTCAGATGAAATTCAATGTTAGGATATGAAGCATTTCATTTTTGGAGATCTCTATGCCCAAAATATAGAAGGAAATACTGTTAATAGGTTCATTTTTGTGCTAGTGCGTTGTCTATGGCTTCATTTATTTTACTAATGCATCTACTTAATAGAAAGAATAGCCTTGAAAATAAAGACAAAACACTAGTGCCTTTATATGTAATCGTAGTAAGCCATGTAGGTACGTATTCCTTGAGGGCTGAGAGCATAGTGTAGGCTAATGACCTATGTCAGGTAGAAACAACGAGGAAATGTCCCCACTCACTCGGTCAGTTGTGAATGGTCCAAAAGTGCATTTATTGGTCACTAGGTGTTCCTCTCTCTGACCTGTCTATGATACTAATCTCGCCCCTCTTCGTTCTTCCTGATAGTAAACATATTTTACCAAATTCGTTTATTCTCGGAAGAAGAATCTTAGAGCAGTGAAAGTTGTGTCATAGGTGTCTCCAAGATTACCACACATACACATTACACGAACACCTACCCCCTTAGCCCGTTATCGTAATTAATGATATTTCATATTTATATTGTCTAGTATTGCAGGCTTTTAACGTCCCGCCTAATGTACGCACCAAGCTAGAATGAACGCACGTTATGCCATCACGGCATTGCGGTGGAATACGAATTTTGCGCCAAGCATTCATCCGTGAATGCTATTGCTAATTACCTAAAAAAGGCGACGCCCAAAAAATAAGCGGGAGAGAAGGCTGCAGTGGATTCGTCGGTAGGAAATGGTTTGACAGCTCAAGGATAACTATTCGATAACTATTAATTTCCACACCTATAAGCGATGCGATTGTTAAACGCATCACTAGAAGCAGGCATATTCCTAAAAGGTTTTCTAAAGGTAGACACAGGATCCCCCAATAGATATCACAAAATTTGACGAGCCCTGCTGATGAGCACTTGGTAACGTTGCTATATGTGAAGTTGATTCTCTTCCAGTTGGCGGCTTGCTCAGCAAGCTTTTTGGATACTACGCGTAAGAGTTGTTAGCAGAGTATCAACTTTTCGAATGGTATATGAGATTTTAAACAGGATTAGGTTTCCTTGCAAAGGCACGGTGGGGTTTAAGCGAAGAAGCTATTTTTTCAAACTAATAAACGCTCTAGGCAGTGATTATCATACACTTCCTATTCATGTAAGGTGAACAAACCAGATAACAATTTTCTTCTGTCCATCACGGAAATCACCAAATCTTTTTCTAGTGGGATCGTTATTTCCATCTCGACTAGCTCTCCGAACACAGGTTCCACTGTATCTGCTCGATAGCTCTTTCTGAGGCTGACCTAGTTCAGACCGGATTTAGCTCAAAAAAGTAAGCGTTAGCAAAGGTACCTTCTGTTTGCCACATTTCACTATAACGTATGGATCACAGACACCATTTTTGCGCAAAGCCACTAGTCCTCTCGCTTCTATTAAATATACTCTTAGAATACACTTCACCGTCCCGACGAACTCCACTCCGGGAGGTTCCAGCAACACTAAAACAGCAAACAAATATATGTTTCGCATGCTGAACTTTGAAGCAGTCATAAGCAGGCATAGATGGACGCAGTTGCGTCCGCGCGTTGCATCTGTATTGAAGAAACAAAAACATATGCCCATAATAAATCTGTTGAGTTGCCCCAATTCTTCCACCCAAGGCTTGTTTACCTACTCTACTTGCAAGATATGCCGAGTAGACGTGCCTATGTACGGTGCGCTCAAAACTCTATGTCACTCCCAGTAATCCTAAATATCTCACGAAAGGATTGACATTTTGACATGATCTGCATACCAGCGTATTCGTCGAAAGACCAGGGTATGTTGCGGTAAGCCCTCTTCCCTACGGCAGAGCCCCTTTGTCTGTTCTCGATTTTATTAATTTTTTGGCGAAATTAGCCGCGTCAAAACTATATGCTATATTTCTATAAAATTTAGCAAATTAGGCTAGAATGAAGAATAATCATGAACATCACTGTAAAATGTTCTTCACACATATTAAAGTCTTTCCGTCATACATTGCTATCCCGGGAATTTTAATGAGATCTGTCATGAAACCCAATATTTGATTTAAAAATTTTCATGATCCTATTTTCTTCACTTAAAGGCCAGGCGACAACAAATTTAGATAAGGAATGGATAGTATATTCTGACCCAAGCAAGAAAACACGGGCACAGTTGCATAGCGTGCAATGGATATCCAAGTTAAGAAGTTGTATGCTTTTAAAAAGCTAATTTCAGTGGTAAAATCCTTCGAATATTTGAGCAGAAAAGCCATTGCTCCTGTTAATGAAGGCTGGTATATTCTGCAGTGTTCTCTGTTTCTTACGTGAACAGATTGAAAAGATTCGAGGAGCATATCCACGTGTTCGAAACCTATGAAGAAAAAAGAACCAACGTGCTTGTAGCGCTACTAAGAGTCACACCCCTTTCTTTCTAGAAAATCTCGGCAGCAGACTAAAATAGATGTGTGCTATGCCTGAACCCTCCAATAACTTTCCTCCATTCACTTCTAAGCATGGGCTGTAAATAAAGATGAATACATGATACGGTCTTTACCAATCTTCAGCAAGGTTTTGAGCGCTCTTTTTTAGATTGTCAGCGATTTAGCTGCAAAACCCTGTTCTATCGATTATAACATGCTATGTGGTGTCGTAACGGGGAGCCGTGTCGGGTTCTAAGGTGCAGCTTTTCTATTCACTGAGTATCTTTTTAAGTTGGTCCGCTCATGAAATCTGCACACGTCATTGTATCTCATTTTGATAACGGTTGTTCATTAGGAAATATTTTTTAGTTATTCGATCAACAACAGTACCTTAAATCTTCATTCGCGCAACTTAAAACAAACACGTAGAGATAGATCCAATCTCAGCTACGCCCCTGCAACTACTGCTTCTCCCATCGGATACGTTAATATCTGTCTCAATTTCTCGTTGTAAAACAATTTTATTAGGGGATGGCATATAGTTTTGACGCGGTACAAATTTGACTAAGAAATTGATAAGAGAGTAAATGCAGTATGAAAAATGTCGAGACTTCGAATGTAGACATTGTCTGAAATGCTGATTGCGCTGGTATACAGAACTCTCCCGAAAACACGCGGATTTCTACGATTTGTGCGATGTGAACAAGAAGCTGCTTCCTCTAGGCTTTCGCACGACTTGATAATTAAAGGGTTAATTCAAGCTATGCCTCACCAGCATCATTTTCTTGTTCCGCTATGGGCGTAATAAAAACCTTTCCCTTAAGTTCGCCAGTCTTTTCTTTTCCTCGGGTCATCAAAATTACCCTTGAAGAAAACGACGCTTCAGAAATCAATTAAATATAGAAATCAATTCCAAACCATTGAACTCTTGACAAACGTAAATGTATCCAAGAAATCTCCGAAATTGTTATAGCTACCAACACTTTCAAGCGGCTCTTTAAAGATCTTCAAATACTCTATTCCAGCTCTGAAAGACACGAGTTCAGGGGAGTAACAGGGAACCTGATAGTGTTTAGATACTCTTCAAATCCCGGCGCTTTTTCGGGATGACCATCGGAAGCGTAGTATTTACTCCACCAGTCCAGATTTGGCATATCTTCCCTTCGTAGAGAAGGAATAAGAGGAGTGGCAGCTAATGCTGCGTCTTCGGTTTCTATGAGATTTTCATATTCGTCCCAGTCAGATTTTTCCGCCAATGCTTTCTTGAAATACGAACACGTTTTTCAACCAAATAGTGCAACTATTTAACCATATACCTTTTTGGAAGGAGTCCTCGCGTATTTTGCAAAATCCATGAGATGACAAACACCCACAAGAGGCTGTCGCCTGAATGCTCTACTGTCATACAAGTTGATGACTAGCGGAGGACTAAAACGAAGATCCGACGGAAGAGAGACCTGAAATCTTGTGTATAACTTTGCTCCAGCTAATATAATAGCGCAGCTACTGAGAAGATCTGTTTTCTGTCGGTTTACCTTTGGAAATGTTATCAAAGGAGTGTCGAAGTTTGGATCTCTGGCAACATTCTCTATAGGGTCTGTTGCTGTCTCTGTATCACCAACGATTAGTTCTAGGAATGGTCGTCGAATCGAAAGAAACTAAAACAAATCGAACTCGATAAGATTATAGGTTCCAATCAAATTAAAGAGAAACATAAATAAGGTGCTCACATTGTACTTCTTCAGATTTCGAACACCCCAGCAAAGGACCTGTACTGCGAAACATTCGAATTTTGGCCTCAACTCGCCAGGTATTTCGAAACGATTGCTGAAAAAACGAACCTTGTACGCTTATTAACAGAGTGGAGTAGGGAAGTAGGCAGCGACACTCCCAACTTATTGCAGCAATTTCATACATTGCAACAGTTTCACACTTTGGCACACTTGTTTCTATCACGATTCTTAAACTGGTATGTTCCTTGGTGGATGAAATGCTATGACTATAGCTTGTAATACACAAAGGCCCGAAGCTTTCCGTATTTTTTCTAATTATATGACAAGCAGCTTTTAAAAAACTGTCCCGTCAAACCTAACTGAAGGCATTTCTGAAAACTGTAATAAAAGCTGTGATTTGCTAATCATAAGTATATTATACATATATTTGTTTCTACCGTATAACGCGTAGTCTCCATTTCATTATCGAAATCGATTGTCGCAAATTTCTCTTCTCTAAAACTGCGACATCGTCCATTATAGTTCGCCCCCTAGTGGCGCGAAGGATAAAAACGAGCACGAAAAAAAACGATGAGCAATTGATGAGCTATGCGCTCGAAATGTTTG
>KN549646.1:76663-90458 GCA_000797555.1 Oesophagostomum dentatum | reverse complement strand
TCAGTTACTAATGTGTTTTCCGGTGCCTAGTTACTTTTCGCTCATCAGTGTACAGCGCGGTCCCTGCTTTACAGCAGGAGATTGTACCAAGTTAAAGGCAGCGTTCGGTCTAATTTTCATTATCGAGATTTTACGGAAGGAAGGTCAGAATGGGCCTCTTCTACACCCCTACCATAGTTTTAATCGAAATCAATTGCTCTAAACCGTAAAAAATCCATTTTTAGGTGGCTGGTACCTAAGTTCATGCGCGCCGTATTGGGTCGGTCAAAACATAGAAATCAAGGTTATTCGTTGAGTTTATTAGACTAATGGTGAAAATATTTGTTTTTCTTTGTGGATAGGGTTGTTTGACAGCTAATGCAATGAATCCTACTAGAAAAAATTTGACAAAACGGAACAAATTGAAGAATTAGCCTTCAGTCAGACTGTTTTGACCTACTTCTCCGGTCTATCGAACACGCACAGCTGCAATGTAAAAGCTAATTTTTTTTTAGAAATTGAGGCTCTCGATTGCCATTGAAGCTATGGTAGGGATGTAGGGTAGGTCCTGGGTGACCGTCCTACCATAAAATCTCAACAACGAAAATGGGAGCGAACGCTGCCTTTAAGGAAAACATGCGAAACTATGCAGACACATTCTAAAGTAGCACTTATGAATTAGAAATTAAGAGGCCGGTTGACACTATTTTTGATGCACCAGATTTTCAAGCAATGCTACATAAATAACGGGAGTGATGTCAATACTCCCATTTTACTACATATGTATTTTTACAACTACACTGTTGCATTCTATAAAAATACAGTTAAGCTAATCAGTGAACCTCGCAAACTTGGAGGGAAGACGACAAAGACTAGGAGCATTTTTATGGGTGCTGTCCAGCTAGAAAACCCTCAGAATGTAAGGGTACTTAATTTTGTTTATCTAGAATTATGCGAATGACTGCTCTATTTGCTCAGTCTATCGGCAAAGCAGAGAAAACACTAACACTCTGCGAGAAAACACTCACTTTTGGCACTTTTCCAGTGAAATTACGCAGACTTGCCTCATAACTCCAGCTAAACAGAAGCTATCGCCTTCGCAATTCGAGGTTTTTCTAGCACGGCCGACATCTATTGGTCCCTTTCTTTATCGTTCGACTAAATTCGCGACGTTCCATGGTAAGAAACTTTGGAAAGAAGAGGAGGGTTATTTGCTAAGCTTAGCTTATTCGGGAAACAAATACGTTTTGCAGGAAATGTTCACTTCTGGATATCCATCTGCGAACGTCTCTGTAGCGTTCGTGCTGAATTTCTGCTTTAGAACTTCTACGGGGCAAGGCGACATACTCCGATGGATTCACATGGCTCCTCTTTAGCAAAATCACTTTCCAAACATAACCTTCCCAATCTTACGACTTTCAAACTGTGCTAGTGTTATATTTTCGACCACAAATCTTCTCGAAGATATTGCGGAGGTAGCTGATGTCCATATTGTGCTGCAAAATACAACTTTAACTTCTAAAAACATTAATATGGGGCGAGCTTTTATGTGAGCCCTAAACAAATTCGATTCGAATATTTTAGTGCATATACTAGTAGCGATTTTGCTCTTCAATTTCGTTCCACAATCTCGAGCAAAAAGCTACTGAGCTTCGCAAGCAGTTTCACTAATAAGAATAAACAATAAAAGAAGGATTGTTTGACAGCTTTATTATACCCGCTTGTTTTTTGCAGCTGATTCCTGGATAAAGCTTAAGAAAAACTAATAGATGGCTCAAATTATTGCTGGTACCACCGGAAGTTAGTACAGGTTAACGACGATACTATGAATCTGTTAGGTCGGTGCAAACGTTTTTGGACTTTTCGTAACTTTCCGAAGCAAAATTTATTTCTCAGTAGTAAAGCGCAAGCAATCAGCCATATTTGTACCGTAGCAATTACCAAGCATTTTTTAGTTAGCAGATATATCTCAGAGCCCAATTATTTGGATGCGCTGCTGATATAAGCTAAACAATTTTTTCTGCGACGACACTTCTATACGGACTTGTTCGGCCGAGTAGGACGTAAGGTAACGCCGTGGAAACGGATGATGTGCGAAAGCATGGTGAGTTTATTGCTGAAGTTTCCTAGAGGGAAAAACTAGGAATTCATCCTACCGTGGTGTATGGGAGTATGCGGGTTGCAGCCGGAGTTACTCCTGATAATTCCTCTCCTACCTGGCGAGTGATTTCACTGTTCTGTTCCCTCATCTGTTTGCTGAACCCTAGAATGTCTTTTTTAAACCTTGCAGTCGAGAATCCGCTGAAGACAACTCGTTTGCTGGACACACGAATCAATGCATACTTTGCACTCGTCAGCCAGTACTGCGTTACCATGGCAGGCGGCTCGATTCCCACATCCGTTTTCGTTTTTGCAGCAGACAAACAGCTGTGCTGCTCGCATTTTCGTGACATTTGGACGTTCTTTGCGTTAGGCCTGCAGCTATTTCTACACTTATTTGTGGAACTGTGTAATCTTTTCTGTGGCTGCTGTACAACTGTAAGTATCTGATGAGGGTGGGTAATCTTTCGACTTGAACCTCAATCTTTAGCCGTCATTTTAGTCCAGACTGGCGCAGTTTTTGCACATTGGTTAATTCTGCAACGGAGAGATGAGTAATGCAGAGTAACCTCCCCCTGCATTATTTATTTGCCGAATGTGTAAAGGCAGGTGGGCGTCGGCGGCTACGTTGGCGGTATCGATCGACCCCCTTGGAGAGTGTGCCTCGTCAGCTGATAAGAGGCCAAGTGGACAGGGTCCAATCTCGTTCTCCTCGCACTTATCTGACTTTTTTTTCTCCCGTCAGCAAATTTCTTTGAACCACCATCGTAGAAACATTCGCGCAATCTTTGGACTTCGCCGATTTGCCGACAAACCACTGACCTTTTCCCGCCAGCGTTTTGCCTCCATTGTCCGCGGGTGGCGTTTTTCCGCAGCCTATTTTTTGCTCACACCAGTCGGAGCATGTGCCAGCATGAGCAGCGAGTCCGATAACGGTGCTTCTTGTCCACTCGTGGTTTACTGCCCATCCGGGACTGCGTTCAACGGGGCAGGATCGATCGGCGGCCGGTCGCCTCTCACTGAGCGGCGTCGTCTGGGTGTGTATGTTGTGTTTTCAGTGAAGCGAACGCTCGTTTTTTCCTCACTTTCTCCAAAGGCCTCCTCCTTCTCCTCTCCTCCTCCCGTCCCCTCCGACTGGTGCATAGTCGGCCGATCGTTTAAGCCATATTTATCAAGCGCTTACCTCTGCCACCATCCTACTCGAACGCCTTCACTGAGTGTGTGAGAGCAATAAGTCTAACGCTTCATATCCTCATGTACGGGAACACATTTATTGAAGGGGTAAGTTGGTCATGAATTCGTTACAGCTTCATCCTCAACTGCCACAATCCGTCAGCTTTTTGTCCGTTGTCCAGCTAATGAAACCGTCTGTTGTCGCTTGTCATCCTTGATTTGCCATTTCAACTCCTTTTCCTTCGCTGCACATTGTCCGCCTTTATGTCTGCTTGTTAGATTCGGCACCGTTTCGAAGTGCCTGAAACGTTCTCGTCGCTTCAGATGAAGTTAGATGTTCAGATGGCTGCCCTCAATTATAAAACCGACGACAGCAGCGGCATGGTGCTATTATCCGGGAACTCGCATCCAGAGCTGTCTCGACTTGTTTCTGAGTGAGCTACTTTAGCGCATTTATTTTATATAAATTCGTTGCATAAAGAAAACAATGTTTCTTCGGCGTTTTTGCAGAATGAATGAACTTTTTCCTTCAATTAAGGTAGTGAGATGTCAAAGTTTTTCAATTAAAAAAATAATGGGAGAACCTTGTTTTGCGTAAGGCTTAACATAGTGTCGACCCCGCCGCGTTTTATGCAGTTGGTGCAGTTCCGTCCCAGCAGCGCCAGGGGTTGCGTAGGAACTCGTCCACCCCTATTTTTTTTGCACACGAGCAGAGTTCCTCCCCCAAGCTACTGCTTAGTCAGATTGCGGAAAGTAGCCTCAGAAAAAAATTCCTCAGACATATGCGGTAACTACATTCAACCATAGTTCCTCTTATGTGCCAAAAAATTAGCGTTGAAAAATGCCTAATCGGAGTAATTCCGAAGTAATCGGCCACAGGTGATTAAAAAAAAAAACGCTAGAGCGACAAATCGGCTGTTTTCACTCGTTTCTTCACAAGTCATGAGTTTTTTTTTCGTTTTTCATGTGGATTTAGCAAGTTTCGATTATACTCCAAATCAGCATCAATCGCGGTTTTTTTTGTTTGCAGAAAATGTGGTTGCGAAATTTTTGGAAATTTTTTAAAAAATTTCCGTAAAATTATATCGCTATTTTAAATTAGCATTGAAAATTATTCTTAACAGCTGACCGCTTCCTGCTCCCTCCTCCCTCTCAGACCGCCACTGTTTTAGATGCATGTATACATTCACGAACTGTCATTACTGAAAAAAAACTTATCTGTAACTGAAAAAAACTAGCTGAGAAACTGAAATTTAACTGAATAAGCGTCATAGCGGCATAATCACCAAACAAAAACGAGTAGATTGTACGGTGGTATAACTGCACCAAACCATGTCAAATGAGAAGTTACTCAGGTGGATCGCCTGTATAGAGCCCGTTATTGAGCTCTTGATTAGGGAGATTAGGGAGTAACCGCGACCCGTACCTTGTTCCTATAGCGTAATTTTCTGTTTTTTTTTTTGCCCGAGTAAGAACAGGAACTTGAGGAGGGATTCAGTAGTGTGCAAAAAAGAGTTCTTGCTCAGGTAAAAAACGGGGAGGTAACTCTGCAAAAAAAGAAGAAATCCGGCGCATCATCGCTTTGTCGCATTTAGTACCCAGTAAGGGGCCATTTACGTTTACCACTTACCTTACCACTCGACGGTACATCATAACACGTCTAATTGTACATATTGGGGGAGCATTACTGCGAAACTCGGGAAAAAAACCTCCAAAAAATAGCAGATGGGCGGTTCATGTTCGTTGACTGACACTGATACTAACACTGGTAATTAGTACTAATATTCATAACAATTAGCATTAAAATTAATAGCACTAGCTTCCTCTCGACTTTCAAACTTAATCTCCTAAAACTGTGATTCTTGGGGTTTTTGAACTATATCTCTGAAATTCTTGATAAAACGTTTGATTAGTAAATGGTAAATCTATCACTTAGAGGAAGTGACGCTGACGTCATTAGACTTCGAAACTGCTTTGTTTCAAATTTATGAAAGGCAAAGCATATGAGAACTTTTTGGAAAGGCTTTTTTATACAACCAGATGCAGTGGGGGTGAATAGCATTTGGACAGGCTCGTTTTTGAAAATGCATTTTTGTCCAGATTCTCTCTTGCAGTTAGAGTGCTACGATTACACTTTCTTTCGAGTATATGGTACCGCTCAGCCCACCGCATGATGGAGCAGGAGCATAACTACTGCTTCTGCGGGTAACTTGGAAGTGATTTGCAAGTTCTTGGGCGATTTTTTCCTGTTTGGTGTTTGTCCTGTTCCACTATTGTACGCTGGGATAAAAATTCTAGAAAATTTATGCGGTCTGCCTCAGTTATCCCTGAATTTCTTGCGTGATGCCCCTTCTAGCAGCGTTTCTTCTTGTCTGGGTAGAAATAGAAGCTTTCGTTATCTGAGACACCAAAAATACCCCTGTTCCGCATCCATATAGAAAATGCTTAGACAATCCATAAAGCAGATGTATATGCCTTTCTCGAAGCCTGTTAGAGAAGAAATATTGAAAGTGCGTATTCACTTATACTTACCAGGAAATATCCAACACTATTTTGTACTTCTTGAGAATCCTTTAATCCTCACATCATTTTATTATTGGAAAGTGCTCTATGCTCCTAGTAGTCTATCTCGCTCAGTGAGACATATGGATCACATGTTTACCTGCTCCATTTTCCTAGGTCCTCTCTTTACAAAGGAAAAAAAATTTCAAAAAGGTATGAGGCATGGGCGGGCTCCTTAAACGGAACACTTCGACCTGCGTTGGAAACAATATCTAGAAGCATATCGGGCCTGTTTCGATGGATTATCATACCGTGCATTTTTGATCTGTATTTTAGAAATTCGGCCATTTATTTGTTAGTGTGACAGATAAGTTCTTTCTGGAAGTGTACAAGTAGTTTTCTATGGGGCATAGAGATCATATCAATCACTGAGATGAACGTGATAAATTTCGAACGTGGTAAATTTTTCCCGGCGCGGGTTTCTGCGCTTGAGCGAGGGATATCCTGGTGCGGTATGTATCAACGGTTTGAACAGCACGATTGATCGCTATGCCTTACCACAGTGTTCGTGCAATTGTTTGAACAACAGTGTTTGATCGTCATTCAATCTCTCTAGAAAAGCGGCACGACCTTTGAGATCGAATAGTGAATGCACTGCCTTGCTAGAGAGACTGGAGGGCAGTCAAACATTTACGTTCAAATAGTTGCACGAACACTGTGATAAAGCATAGCGATCAATCGTCCTGTTCAAATTGCTTATACATAGCACCCCTAATCAACCTAATTGCAGCTCAAGATTGGAGTTAGCTAAGGATCACCTTTTTCTAGTCATTCTACATAGTCATTCCTTGTCACACTAAACGAACAGATTTCGCCGAACTTGCCAATTCCGATACGCCGGGTCGTTGCCTTTCTGGGAACAGGACATTCACTGATTCAATTCAGTTCTCGGGTTATTTAGAAAAAAAAACTTGTTTTTTCGCATAAAGCTTGAAACCTAGTTGCATATCAAATGACAAAGAAATGGCAGACCGTTTTTTTTTTCACAAAATTGATCAAATTTTAAACGACACTATTCATACTGTATGCAGTGAAGCTGGAGAAAACTGCTTTCAATCCTGTGCACTGAAAATTATTTCTTCTCTCACATCCGATAATTCTTTTTTTCAGTCGTCTTGGCATCCGGCAGGGAGAAGTGATAGTATATAACAAGACAAATCGAGGTACAAGAAGCTTTCTCGTTCTAAGGTCTACGTAAAAGTTTCAGAACTTATTTTCAGAGACTTCGGTTGACATCAAGCAATCCGTTCGTGGAAAGCATGTTTTTATCCTACAAAGTGGATCAAAGTGAGTTTTTCTAGTTTGTCAATGCCAGACAAGAAAAAAAATGTGGCGATTCGGAATTTTTGGCGTCCGCTCTGAAAGATCTGATTTCCATTCGTTATATTTTGGATGACCTGAGTTAACGCTTCATGGGGCGAGGATGTTTTTAGTAACTACTTCCCAAGTTCTTCTATTAGATTCGACCATAAGCTGTGCAGCTTCTTCAACTTAAAATTTACGCCTGAACATCATCCTGGAACGACTAAAGTATGCTTCGCGTTCGGTCCCATTTTCGTTGTTGAGATTTTATGGTAGGAAGGTCACCCAGGACCTCCCCTACATCCCTACCATGGCTTCAGTGGCAATCAAGTCCCTCAAGTTCTAAAAATTCAGCTATTATATTGCAGTTGTGCGAGCTCGATAGACCGGAGAAGTAGGTCAAAAAACGATATGACTGAAGGCTAATTCTTCAAATTTTCCGTTTTGTCAAATTTTTTCTAGTAGGATCCATTCCACTAGCTGTCAGACAGCCCTGTCCACAAAGAAAAACACATATTTCCACCATTAGTCTAATAAACTCAACCAATAACCTTGCTTTTTTCTGTTTTGACCCATCCAGTACAGGGCGCATGAACTTAGGTGCCAGCCATCTAAAAATTGATTTTTTTAGGGTTTAGAGCAATTGATTTCGATTAAAACTATGGTGGGAATATAGAAGAGGCCCATTCTGACCTTCCTACCATAAAATCTCGATAATGAAAACTGGACCGAACGCTGCCTTTAAGGATATTTCTTTAAGTTCTAAGTTATGTAATGCAATGATATTATGAAATACCATACTGAGGAAAGAAGAAATTTTTGGTGCATTTTCCGTACCATCTCGAAATTGTGGTCAGCCTTCTCATATGGTGGGTAGTCCGTCTTCATATCGAAGTCTTTATGCAAGTATCTGATGCTAGAATTCCACGAAAATATGTACGCACTTGCAAGCACAGCTGGAAAATTTGACATATTCTCTAGCATAGCTTGAATAAAAACTCTTAGCAGTCGGTTTTATAGGTAATCTCATGATAATTCTTGCTTCTTGAAATCAAATGGTGAACTGTTCGAGAAGATTTTTTGGGCATAAAATTTTTGTTTACAATGATCGATCGCATGAGTTTACGCACCATCCCATCATCCACCATTATGAAGCACGGATCATAGTATAAATGTTCGGCTTTTTTAGATCCACGATTATTAGGAATTGTTTAGAGATAGTGCATAATGCTATGTGCGATGTTTGCCCTCAATCACAGTACATGAAATGAAGCGATTTTTTTTCAGCGGCAGCTGTTTATAGGTCGCACATAAAAATGTTGTCTTCCTCTGCAGCCTTTTAAATGTAATATAATATTGTTAAAATTGGAACTTGGAGGATACCAACGTATTGCAAATTTTCTGAAGTTTTCTTTCCAAAATTAAAATATTAACTGCAATAGTAAAATCGGCTCCAAATATGACGATTCAGTAAAATTTTCGGTATATGCTACTACGGATTTTACTCTGACACGGAAATGGCACACATGTGAGGAAGTCTTGTAGCTTTGAAGACCTGGAGGATTGTTTTGAAAAGATTTTTACAAGAGCAGAAGCTTCACTGCGAAAGTCCCTAACGAGCTTGACAAATGGGATGCTGATGGAAGCGCTCTGAATTTAATTCTGCGCTTTCTGAAATGTATGACTTTGGTTTAACATGGGCTCTTCTCGAAGCACTGGAAAAAGCAGAATGATATGAATTAGAAAACTGGTTTCTTGGGGGAAAGGGATACATAAGCAGAGTCAACCTTAATCAAAGCCCGTTTCACTAGAATACTTAACGAAGGATCACCATGAGACGTTAGCATAAATGCGCCATGTGCCGTCCAGCGTAATACTTACTACCTCTTACATAACTACTTCGATGTGTAGTTAGCTACCTTCACGTTGTGTGCATAATTATGAGTGCATAACACATGAAATCAGTTGGTAGCATTATGGTTATTAGAGCCGAATGAAAAACATCAGAATATTTTAAAGTATTTAAAAGAAGACCGTCAAAATGGTGAAAATATACTTAAATTTTATCACAACAGCTCGTCCACCTAAAGTCGTGATGAGGGGTCAGCGGAGAGGGAAAGCGGCGAGATTTTACGAAAACTTTTATGACCACGACCGGCCCCAAGGTAGCTTTACAACATTTTTGTGAAGAGTTTTTGGAATCTACGTATTCCAGTAATTCGAGTAAGTTCCGTGTTCCATTGCCTTTGAACTTGGATACTATGAATATTGTGAATATGGTTTAAAATGTTTTGCGTTGTTCGATTGGTTAAAGACTTTCTGACCCTGTAATATCCAAGCTAAAGTTGGAATCCAGTCTCAAAACTTGAAGAAGGCGATTCATTCGAAACGTCAGTCAAATAAAGTTCAAGAAGCTGGTTGGCGCAAAAACTTTTAGCTATATACGAATAATGTTAACGGGACACTGGGAAAATATCTCAAATTGTGGTGAAGTCTTCTCAGGAAATTTTAGAAGTAGCTGCTTAGAAGTGCATCAAAGTTAATGAAGAATGTAGCGTATGAACTTCAGTTCCACAAAAAAGAGAATCAACATGAGATTTGACCTCATATCTTCATCGTTGTTAACATCTTTCAATAAAACGTGAGCTAAAATTTGATATCTTTGCCATGGTCTGTGGTCTTTATTTATCATGACTTTTCTCATGTTTTCTTTGAAGCTTAGAAAGTCTGAGAGGCAGACGAGAATTATGTCGGTTAGTGGTGCTCGTTGTCCTCTTAAGCTAAAATGACTAACTTCAAGACAGTATAGTAAGCAATCGTCTAGCGAGAAAAACAACACTATTTGATCTCTTTTAAAGGAATGTGAATAACGACGTCATGGAACTGCTTATCCTCATCTACGCTTGCAAGACTTCGATGTCGAAGACCATCACCGTAATTATGCCGTATCTGCCGTATTCGAAGCAGTGTCGAATGCTGAGGCGATCGTCGATACCGATGAAGCTGATCGCCGAGATGATCTGCAGAGCTGGTGAGTGCAGCTGTAAGATTGCGGAGATATCGCGGATAGTGCACCCAAAGGTCAGCTCGACGTCTTCTACAGATAAGGGCTGCTGTAGGAGAACCATAGCATTATCTGTTGAAGAGGGACGGGCAAAGAGCATATAAATCTGAATAGTAGCTGTTTACGAGGAAATCCACGGTAAATTTCAGGTGCATCACGCCTTGTATCGTTGGACTTGTACAAAAAAGAAATCCAGGGATTTTTCTCAATACCAGTGGATAATCTTCGAGCGTCGCCATTTCTGCTACAGTATATCAAGGAATACGTTGGTTTTCTGGTTTACACTTGCACGAAAATTTTTTACAAAGTAGAACCTGGACAGGTTTTGAAGGGTTTGTAGAGTAATATTAGGTTGTATACAAATAAATTGCATTTTTTGCACATGAATTTTTACTTACTGTTTTAGTGCATTATTCATGCAGTGTTTGCATTTTTAAATTTATTATCATCCATTTTATTTGTTTATTTGTTTATTTTTTTAATTTTTAAAAGCTCGTTAATTTAAAAGAAACTTATTCTTAGAACTAGAGTTAAGTACTGCGTACTGAGAAGATATCTGGTCCTTACGCTTTCACAATATTTTCATGAGCCTTCACAGTGTTCTGTCCAAGCTTGAACTCATGAAGGAAGATGAAAGGAGTCTCCTTCTGACAGTACCTCAGACATTCGGCCTGAAATTCCCGAAGAATGAAATTTGAAACCAATAAGAACTCTAAAAAAACGAATCCTTTAGACAAGTTTCAAATGATGTATAACAATGAATGTAAATATGTATTGAATGAGTAGAAAACAGAAAAGAATAAGTTAAAAATTGATGTGCTAAAAGAACCTAAAAACGCAGTTTATTTGTGCAGAACCTAAGACTTAAGAATAGTACTGGTTGGGAGACCTTCAGAAATGGAATTATTTATGCTGAAAAATTTTCTAAAATGTTGTAATCATATGACAGCTGCATCTTCAATTGTTTTCTTTTTTATTTTGAACAGTTTTTTGAAATGTTTGCTTCGTAGCACGGAAAAAAGAGGCAGCGAGCTTTTTGGGGATATTTCTCTAGTAGGGCTTTCGTTTTTGAACCCTGTAACACTTTCTAGCGCAGAAACTTCTGAACAGTGATAAATTCACCTAAAAAAGACATGGAAGACGATCATTCTTACTATCAAATTATTTGTTTCATTATTTATTCCGTTTATCATGCGTTCAGAACTTACTAACCAGAGAAAGATAGAGTGGAATGCCAATAGTTCTTTTGTCAGAAATTAGATGAATTACAACCTGTTAAATGAGTAGAAATGAAGTATAAATGTAGAAGTTTTAACTTGCATAGAATTAGCAAGCATTAACTTATGTCATTTACAGATCCCCGACTACAAAAATGCCATAATTGTCGCGAAGTCTCCAGGAGTAATGAATAAAGCCACGTCCTATGCTGACCGCCTTCGTCTGGGTAGGTTTTCTTCTCGAGGAAAGTCATGCCATCTCTATTCTAGAAGGAAAAGAAACCGGTCTTCTATACATCTATCCACTTTTGGCACTTCCAAGTCATATCTTCTTCCCAGAGTTTTATTTCAAGTCGCTATCAGATTAACAGGTTTAGGAAGTGAGTTTTATATTGTACAGGGCGGCAGGTATGATTTGTTCGCGCGACTAAGTGTGTCTGTAAAGTCGATGATTTTTCTCACGGTGGGACGACCGTATATAGTCTAAAATGTCCTCTAATAGGAAAACTTCGCTAAAAACGTCCTTGTGAAATTAATTTGTGGTTCAGAGTGCTCAAGTATTCAGAGTTCTCTGCCAGATCATGAGCGAAATCATCGACGACTTCTACCACGCTTCTTCCTTTCTGTAATCACTTACACCGAGTGACTGCTTAAATTCCTGAAGAAGTCGTTAATGATAAGCGTGAGTAATCCCCTTTTATGTGATCCTAAAATGACCTCCGCTATCTCACAATCTAATTTTGAAGTGAATTAATGCACTAGTGAGGTAGACTAGCATGCTTTGTTCCGATGTTTTCTTTCTTTTAGTTGCTGCCAATCACTCACAATTTTACAACTACATCGTTTTTCAAACTTTGGGTCCAAAAATCTGTACCACATTCTCAGAGTTTTACCGCGGGGGAACAGGGCATCTCACCAGATGTGTGGTCGCAGTAGTAAGCCTATTCTCCTCCTCATCCTGTCACGTTCGTACTGATCTGAGTGATGAGGTTGTGACTGGTTTGAGTAATCGCTTTCCTCGCACAGTGACGTGATCGCATGCTTATCCGTAGGTGATTTTCAGGTGTGGCTGTGATCCACGGCGAGCAGAAGGATTCGGAAGAGTCCGGACTTGAAGACGGTCGCCAAAGCCCTCCACCGAACTATGCGACGTTTGAGCTCTTCCCCTGTAAGTTTTGATCCGATAGCTTGCGAAAGCATTTGGCACATGTTATGTTTATCTACTTCTGTTTTGAATTAATAACACAGGGAAGAAAAACTAACTGAAAACTTTGTACCTCAAGTGGCTAGAAAAAGCACGTATTTTTGATGCAAACCACAAAGTACTTCCAAACTAAAGGGAAGAAGACTCACGAAAGTGGAAGGAAGTAGAGAACAGGAAGTTAGCGTAAAGGCTTAGTTATATTTACAAGTGATGAGACTAGATGGCAATATTAAATAAGCACTTACGACCAAAACAAGTCGGTTTTGTATTCGTCATTCCTGCCATGCCATTGCTAAGAATAGGGAAAACGACTAAATTTTCGAAAATGAAATATAACCATGCTGCGGCTGGGGAGTGTGGAAAATCGAAATCAACCGAAAAAGATTTACTGCAACTTTCGACACGGCTTGAAATGCTCAATCAAATAAACAGCAAGATGTTTTTGTGAGGACTATCGTGTAGTGTTATAAAATTTTTGCGACTTAATCTCTGCAAGTACAAGCCAGCTTTAAAAGCGAATCTCATAATAAGAGACTAGGCGAGGACTTAATTAAAGGCAGCACCCATGCTAAAAACGGAAAAAAACGGATTTCGTGATTCAGGTAGTTTATGAACCCTGAACAAGAGAAAACCGAAGTGAAAGCACCGCTAAGGTGCTCATTGCGGAGAAAACGGCCGAAACGTTAGGTACGCCGATGGACCGGTTACGAAGGATGTGGGGACGAGTTGTTCTGTCAGTGCGTTTTGCACACTAGTTAAAGCGTTAAAACGATTGGGCAGGGTTGCATTTGTACGAGCCTTCCATGACCATGAGCTTAAGGCGGTGAGCGACTCCAGTGGAAGGCGCGCGACGTAGTGGAGAACTCGTCTCCGAAATCGTGAACGAGTTTTCTGGAGCGATTTTCTCGGTCAGAAATGACCTTTGAGCCGTGAAATTTCAAACTCAACCGTTTTCTAATTTTCTCTTTCAGGATCGATCGAGAACTCAGGAACCCTTGTGCGCGTGGGTGTTGCCTTTAGGAATGTGATTTGCGCCTGCTTCTTCCCCATGCTATGTTGTGCGCATCTCACAGTTTGTCTTTCTAATAGGAAAAGTTAGGTTGAGTGGAATAGGGTGACAGCGCACACCTCCTTAGTGAAGGTTGCTTAACCTGTAGGAGTGGGGGGGGGGGGGGGGGGGAAAATGGGGAAAAA
>KN549646.1:56241-68868 GCA_000797555.1 Oesophagostomum dentatum | reverse complement strand
CTCATTTTGAAGAAAAAGCCTTACCAAAAATGAAATACCTGCTAATAAAATCCACAATGCAACAAGGAACAAAACTCGAAGCAAAGCTCTGAACGAAGGTAATAGGACTGCAGCTTTACTCATGTAGTCTGTTTATCCTCAAAGCCTCAAAGACATATTCGCGCAAGAAGAGTTCTCTAACACTGATTCTTAGGCGGTTTCCTGGTTCTGTACTCTGGCGTATCGTAGCTTTTGTTAGGAGGGATTTCATTTTTGATGAAGCTTTTTCTCCAAAATGAGTGGATTTTGGAGGTTGCTACTATGGTAGGATTACAGAGCAGGCCCTCCCTGATAGCAATACTAGAAAAAATCACCAACTAAATTTTGGTGTACACTGTCTTTAAGAGGACTTCGAGCATAAAACTTGAGCAACTCATTCCCTCTGTTTTTTTTTGATTGTATGAGAACAGTTACAGAAAAAAATTAGACCTTTAGCAATTACATGATACCAAAGAGAGCGGATGATGTATCTTCTTTACGAACTCTTCCGTTTTTTAGCCGTCTTAAAGTGTAAACGCTGAGCGAAATATACATGCTACGAACTTTTTGGATAACTTGTTTGATTGTTTCGAGCAAATATCGAGGAGAATCAGTGTTATAAGTGGCACGTATATTAACTATGTCGATAAAATAATCATGTGAAAGTTGGAAAAAGGCAAAAGTAGTTGAAGAAAACAGTTTTTTGCACTCATGTTGCTATCAGTGCAAGCTAGTACGGGACCAAATTTGTGTTCAACTTGTTTGAAGCAATCAAACAACTTAACAAAAACCTTTTGAAGAGGACTTTCGTCAACAGCTCTACTTAATACAACATGAGATTGTTCAAACATTACATCTGATTAGTAATATAACAATTTTTTTTNGCCAGATTCAATATTCGGGCGCAGGACGAAAAATGCAACGAAAAAAGGGTCCGTTTTTATAGAGAAATTCTGAGATACTTACTGTAGAGTTTCTAATCAACATCAACACTGAAGTGCTGCATAGACCTTTGGAAAGACAAAATTTATGAAGAATAAAATTCCGCTTTTTGATAGAGCCTTCACATTGCCTTACGTTGGCGTGAACATATCCAGAATGATCTATGCTAGAAAACGTCTTACTGCAACACAGTCCACTTTTTTCAGGTACGTTCGTAGCAAGAGCTGTAAATAAAAATTCGCCGTAGCCACACCACCCACGTCTTCTCAGTCAAAAAAATTTTTGATGCACCATGGCATGAGAAGGAGACGGCTAGCGGAGGTTGAAAGAAGATCTCTAAAACCAATGGTGGTTTCTCAGCTACTGCAGTATCTAGCAAAAATTGATGGGTTTTTCACTGAGAGGCTGCAGCTTAAGAATATCAAAGCTTTTGCACTCCAGTCTTTCTCCAATATCATCTACCATCAAGTGATAATTTCTAACGTCAAGGAAAGCAAGTGCATTGCAACAAATCTCCACAGCGATAGTGCCCTCTTCCTATGTGCAGGGGTGTTAAACCGAGCAGTGGCGTCCTCAGGGAATCAGTGTTGTCAGTTCTTCAAAAATTCCTGCTCTCCACTGCCAGCAGCCGCGATAACACTTCTGACGATGCTTTTGATTTGCTCCTTCGTCTGCTTGTTTATTGCAAACGCAGTGCATCCATGTTAGCCGAGTTTATCGCGGGTGCTAACCACATATTGAACTTTCGCCTTTTTATTTTTTTTTACCTTGTAATCAGTCATTCATAGTTGAAGCAAAAGGTTTGTAGAACATCGCAGTTTTTTTTGGTGGGAATAACATATGTCATTTTGCATACTTTATTATAATCTCGCATTCAGACAGCAGGACATATTCTATTTTGAATTTTCTGTCAAACTTTTATATTCGTATTCATCATCGGTGTAAAAAAGAATGCTAACTAAGAGAGTGATTTTAGCATAACGTCATAGTGTAAAAGTAAGATGTAGTGGAGTTGACAGGTTGAGGAAAGGTTGTACTGGGTGTACTTACACAAATCAGGGAAAAAGGCGTCGCTAAATTAGTTGTAGCGCGAACCGACGGTCAGCCGCTACTGTCAAGGGCCGGTCTTGAGTGGAATTTCGCTCCATGGCTGATGATTTCTGTTGCTGTACACCTTACAACTTTTTACCGAACTGTGAACTCCGCTATGTATAAGAGGAACTACCTCATACTCTCTTTAGTAGGAAATGAAAAAAAAATCTCCATCCCAGTACTTGATGTGGGTGAAATACAAGCGCTCAGGGGTAAAATAACGCGTTTCTAACCTTCCGTGCTGTTTTAAAAGTAGCTACTCGAAAAGAGGGTTGTATAAATTACTACGTAATTTCTTTTCGCATTTTTTAAAAACAGAAACGCTAGCATAAATCTTCATAACCAAATACGCTGTAACAGCTTCGAAGTGTAATAACTGGTTCATCGAAAGGACTGAGGTGGGAATTTTTTAAAATTTTTTTAAAACCCTGCTTAAGAGCACATGAGGATTTTTCCTGTCTTTCTCACTTCCACCGCCAGATCCTATGCTAAAACCGCCTTCCTGTCCTTTTGATTCCTATTTGATTCTGATTATTGATGATCATAGATCTCAAATTCTTTTCTGCTGCAAAGACTGGAAATCCTCTCAAGCACTGCAACCTTGTTTATACTCGAGAAATACCACTTATTATTCTGCATAGCTTTTGTTGATGTGTTGTATTTGTAGCCTCATTCAGCATTACGCAAGCAGAACGTGACTATTTACTGCTCAATCCCTTCCTAGGCTTATCAACGGCGTATCTCAGGTTTTCATTAGAAAAAAATGTCGTTTTCATAGGCTAACATCCGTTTTCTTTTGTACCCGTCCGCTATATGCAATGAAATTCCGAGAGCTTGTATCATCACCAACCGCAAACGAGTCGTAACGCCAGCTTAGAAGCGTTCGGCAAACATCCGTAGTGACCATCGTCCCAGAATAAACAGTTTGTCGTCCACCTAATTTGGGATGCGCTCGGCTTCACTGCCTCATTTGATCGCCTCACCTCATTACCCTTGTCAATTTTCCGCATTTGCTAATTAGACGTTTGTGGCAAATTTTATGCATTTGTCATTCGGGCGCTGTTCATCCGCATTCATTGCAGATTACTTCTGTAGGATTTTTTAGCAGGGTGCTTAAGTATTTATGGCAGTGGGTCTTTCATCATGTCGTCCTGTCATGTTGTTATTTTTTACAATATTTGACGGATGGTGAAACCATGAAGATCTCTTAGGAACAAGTGGCTTTCTGAAAAAGGATCTCATTCTTAGGCAAAACGAGTGGTACTGTCGCCATGATAGTACCTCTGTCTATGGTTTTTCAAACAAATTATTCCGTTTTGTTTTTCCTCATTTGGTTTTTTAAAATAAGATTCTTTTGCAAGTTTATTATAAACTATATACACATAGAGCGAAGGCTGTAGAAAAAACAAGGAAAACAGTGGTACCCTGCTTATCAAGTTCCTTGCCCCAAAAAATGGAAGTGCTTGAGAAATCTAACATTACTTTAAAAAATCGTACTGAAGCACCTTTGTTTTTTATATGTTTTATTGCTTAAATTAACGATTTGGTCCTCGAGAATATCCTTCACTATACGTGAACTGTATAGTAACTACACTGAAATTCTCTGCAATAAGTGTCGTCTCTATGTCGACTGATGCCTTCCAGATAGACCGGCTTCAGGAAATTGCAGCCTACTTCAAACTGATGATTTCAAACCTGTCTCCAGGAAATATGAGAACTAGCGTCTCCCCCAAGTCAACCAGTCACTCTGGATGTTTACAGAAGTTGATGTATTTTGATGGATTGGCTTAGCCCCGCTTTCTCTGAAAGCTCTATAATGCCACTAAGCCATTGCTGTTACTGTCTGAATCACAAATTCCACTTCCGGAATTTTCTGAGATTTTCGGTTTTTCTCCTCATCTAGTCCTTTATACTCTAAGGCAATTTTTTGAAGCAAAAATTTGCTGGGAGCTAAATTCTTTAAATTCTATCTTTTATGGACAAAGAGTTACTATGATTTGAATGATGATTTCTTAACTACAAAGGCGACCTATCTGTTTTCGGGTTGACTCTGCTCATTGTTATTAGTAACTTACACAATTCAGCAAGCTGAGAAGCCATACCTACACTAAGAGGTATGTGGCATACTATCTATGAGGCTGATTGGGTACTTTTCACGGGTGTAGGCTAAGTGTCATACAGTGCAAACTTCTGACGCCTGTCATTTTTGATGTCCCTCCTGCCCTCAGATTTTTTCAATTCAAATGCCCACGCTAGATGTTTTAAATCTTGGTTTTATTCCTTTTTTATGCGCGTTTCAGCCAGACCTTTGAATTATCCTGCTCTTCTTACGCTTTAGATTATTGATCCAGTCCTTAGGAATTTTCAGTGAATGTTTCATTGTTCCGCTCCAAATCTAAGCCTAGTTTTCTTCCTCAATGCGTTCATGCGTAGTTCTACTTCTTTGTTGTATCCTTCTTGTCTTTGTTTGGCTACTGTGATTACACCATACTTTTTCTACAATCTGTTCATCCTCTATTTATCTTCCTTCACTGCTCCACATTCAGCTGACATCTGCTTTCTAAAAAAAAACTTGCGGAGATTCGAACAGTCTTGGCTGTTTGCCCAAGAAGCAGCTTTTTGCAAAGCTGGAACTCCACTTCTCAAATTTCATGTCAGTTCGAATCGAACGCCAACGCGGAGAGCGAAGTGCATGACGGAAGTAGCTGTTCCTAACCAGCTCTTCATTCGGAAGACGGGAAAGCTGGTGCCAGCAGTTCGTTCGCAACGACTCTCAGCAGATGTTCATTCCGGTCATTAAGCGGCAGCGATCTCTTCGCGGATAATCCGATTACTGGAGTAAAATCTTAAGTAATATCTCGTCGCGTTTGTTGACATCGGCGAAGCACGGCGAGAATCGCCATAGTGATGTGACCATCTCTAATCGTTACATGCGCCGAGTGTGTGAGGAGAGAACAGCTGCGGCCGCTGCTGAGATTACCGCATATCCCTTTTACCTCAGTCCTCCCACACCTCACGTGCTTACCTCACGAACTTCGCCTTCTTCGATAAGCAATTTCTCACGTCACCGATATTGTGTATGTTCGGTTGGATATCAAATCTTGCAACTACCCGTATAATTGAACGCAGTTCGGCAGCATGTCGGCTTGAAGACCAGACATCAGGTTTTCGCTGTAGGAAAAGCTTTGATGCACTATTCTTTTTGTTTTAATTTATCTAGTTGTGTACTCCTGGCGCCATATAATAGAGAGCATTTAACTGGCACAAGATTCTATTCTTTTCCTTTTATTACCTAATATTTTTGTTGTGGACTATAAACTATGCGTTCGATCCAATTTTTGCTTAAGTTTAGCATAAAATTTTGCCTTTTCAAATAAAGATGTTTGTGTGACTTGGCTCATAGTTCCTGTCCCTTAACAGCAAGATTATATTGGATTAATTAATGCCGTCGTTTTGTATTTAAAAGTTATTTATGTTCATTCACATCTGTCGAAGAATTTGCAGCTTTCTCAGCATTTCTGTTCGTGAGCGGTCTCACTACTCTATGAGCTAATGCTAGTAATATAACAATTACCTACCAAAGTCACATTGAGTTTCTTTTTGAGACGCTCACATTTTTTCAATATGCTTCGTTTTAGACTACAACAGCGTTTTTTGTAAAAGAAAAGCCTAAAGTGTTGAATCATTCCTAGCTAATCCAAATTCTGAAGCAGGCATGCGTACTATTTCCGAGATTGAGCAGGCATCACGTGGATGTCAGTTGACGAGAAATTTTGAATATATTCATAGGGAAAAGCGGATTTGGAGGGTCTTGGGCTTTTGCATCCTGCTGTTTCTTTTTCAAAAATTCTTGTGGCTTCAGCAATCCTGCTGACCAACATTGAGAAGGAAAACGATTCTATTCTGTATATTTTTCGAACCAGTAATTCTTGCAATATATGTATACATATATCCTTCGTCCTCAGTCAGTCTTCGAGGCTCGTATAAAATCTGTTGATGTTTTTTTTCCTATTTGTGCCTGGCTCCCCTGTAACAGCCACAATTTGTCTGTTTCTTCTAGAATTCGCTCTCAAAGAAATCAGAGATCCGCAGATTATCTACATCCACATATCTCCGGTCTAGTTCCAGCGATAAACTGATGCGAATCTAGGTGAAATGCGGGAATCAGGGAAATCTCTTGCAACTACGCTGAAATACATGTCACCTGTACAAATATCCCAGCAGAAGTGCCCTTGTGTAATACGCTGAATCTTTGATATTGAACTTTTCAGTTGTTCTGTGATTTTTTTTTGCAAAGTTCTGGCATATACAGCCATTATCTTGCATTCAGAACGCAATAATTTATTTTTTCGAAGCTGCAAGATCTGCTGAGTAATGTTTATTGCTGTTTTTTCTCTATATTCATGTTTCCCTGCGTCGGTCTTTTTTTCTCTCTGTGACGATATCACAAAGGCTCAGCTTTGATATCATGTAAATTCTGACTGTTTCCTCGGCTACACATAGGGCAAAATTTGCATGCGTTTTCTTCATGGTCCTGTCACCATAGTTCACAACTGTTGCTCATGTCACTCACTTCATATTTTGTTCATTCGAAGTCCTTTTCATCATCGCGATAAGTCATTTCTACGCCCTTCGCTCTTTCCATAAACAGATTTGCACCCCTATCTATAACATGGTCTTCTTTTTATGTTTTTCCTTATTCATAACGTTGTATCAAACTAGGCAATAAAATAGATGGTAATTGGTTAAAATAAGAAGAAAGCTTGAAATTTCGAAAATTGCAATCCCAAACTAAGCAGGCTTTATGGGAGTTTTTGGGTCCACTTTCAAAAAAGAATGTTAGAATGTGATGAGACTGCTTCATTTATATTGACATAAGCCGTATCAGCTCTGGCAATGAAACCAGTTGCTTTTAAAGACGTTTTGGGTTTGGAGATGGTGATTTTATATGGATCTCCCCTTGTACATGGCAGTAATGTAAAGAAGTCTGCTACTTTGATAGAAACTTTACCTATGAGCATCCTGCTTTTCATAAGCACATCAAAAACTTGACGTAGAGAAAGTTTTGCTTTTGTACTTACTTTTGAGCAAGATGAAACAAAATGATAGGATGATACACAAGGTTCGTCATTTGGTGTCTTAGCTATAATCCAAAGTAAAAAAGCTCAGACAGCAATATTAACAAAGTACTGCTCGCATCAGTGAACTTCCTTTTATCCAAAATTCCAGACTCGAATAAAAAACCAGAAGGCTTTTTCAACTTCTGAAGTTCCTTGCCCTCGTATAAACGTAGTAAGAGGGGGAAGATGTTGTGTGATATAAAAATTTTGGGCAACAGTTTACTCATTTTAAATATGAGACTTCATTTATGACAATTTTTGCGCTGATAACGGAGTGCGGGGGCAGCTGAAACTCATATCTGGTGGACAAAGAAGAAAAGTGATTGTAAAATTTACGAAAGGTTGTCCAATTCGTTTCAAAATGTGCATCACTTGTTTACTATTATAGTGTATTTGATAGGATTGACATAACTGAAGATCGACATAACATGTTTTCGATCTACGCCGCATATGGTGTTCCTTTGAGTTGTTCTCAAACGAAGGACATTTGAAAAAATTCACAAAAGCGAACATTTACGAAGGCCGCATTAGAGGAGTTGTGCTAAACCTCTTTGCCACATACATACTTGAACATCTCCAAGATATAGCCTCTTACTGAAAAGTCATTCTTAGAGTTTTATTGCCCATCTCTCAGGCTTCTCCGTAAAAGCGTAGGAGGGCAGTTTTTTTTCTTTTAAAAAATCTAAACAGATTGTAGCGTAGTCTCTGCAACTGAGGATCACATGTTTCTACCGCTACGATATTCCCGGTTGTATTTTCAGCATTGCTTAAATTCTTTTGAGGTCTGAATATAAAAAACAAACACCGTTGCATACAAAACATGTCTTGTGGTATAGTAATTAAATTTTGAATTCCTGCCAAATAAGGTTCATTTTCCGGTCATAAATACGAAAAATATAAGGTGCAGAAATTTGTATATCCTACACCACGTATCACGTTCTGTAATATATCTTATTATCTTCTAATGGATATCGATATCTTATCTATCAATCGTGCTAGTTGTATGGGATACATTTACGCTTTATGGGATCTATGGCATAACCGCATACCTACACTCTTTTTCGTGGACCAAAACCAGTGAGATGGGCGGGACTAGGCACCCGCATGTGTCCAAACTTGTTAAAACAGCGGGAACCAGCTTGCTTTAATTTTTATCAGTTTAACCATGTGTTTTGTCCTGAATCCGCCCACCTCACTGGCCTTAATCTGCGAAAAAGAGGGCATATTAATTCAAACCAGGGAACCTGTTTGGCGACACATCTTGAAACTACGAATTAAGGCTTAATGCATCTTATCTGGATGTTTTACGCGATTAACCTGGTGTAAAAACAAGTTAATTCACTACCACCCTCAGCTGAAGCAAAGATCCACGCGACCTCACTGCTATCGAAATTCGTAAACTTATTAGTCAGCGCTTTTTCATGAGAAGAGCTGCCAAACGAGGCGCATTCGCAGCAGTTTTTCCCAGCTATTAGCCGAGCCATTGTTTACATTTTGAAACCTGAAGCGATTGCTCGCTGCGCCTCGTTTGAGGACGAAACATTGCCCGAGGAAAAAAGCGCTCGGCCACTGCAATCACCAGCGTTTCAGACGATGCATCCGGAGCTTTTCTGCCGAAGCGACTTCTGGAATGCTTTCGGTCTCTGTTCACACTTTTCCCAACACTGCTCAGTTTCGTCCATGCTTTAACTGAGTTCATTCGAAGTTCGCTCCTCTGCTTATGAATGGTTGCTAAGTTCTTTCATTGAATTAATTTAATATTGCCTAATTTACAAGCTTTTTTATATGTACAGGGGGGGTCCTACTAAGCCTGTTTCACGCTATTTTTTCTTGATTTAGGTGCTTCTGGTGCCATGTTTTAGAACTATTGACGCTTGCGTGCAACAAGTAAGCAAAAAGTTGTGGTTTCCACTGCACAAGCATTACTACCCGCTGTTATCTCTTCTCTACTGTATGCTTGCTTTCGAATAGATTTCTTGTTAACAATTTTTAAAGCTTTCTTACATACCTCACATCCTAATGGATAAGCATTAAAATTTATAAAATCCAACAGTTTTGCACGTGTTCTTTTGCTACTTACTATGTTCCAGAAGGGATTAGACATTTTCCCCAACTGCCTTCACGTAAACGGCCGCTGATATCTCATGTCTCACATTGTTTGAACCTCTTGATTCTTCATACGTTCATATTTCACTTGGATGCTTTGTATAGTCGGTAAATGAGCAATCGCCAGTTTTTCGGAAGCAGAAATACAAATTGTTTTCGGCTAATCTAAGTACATGTTACTCCAATTAAGAGAGGACGTTCAGGAATAGGTGAATTAAAGCCTTTTATTTAAAAACAAGGGGCTTTATCTTTCTTACTTTACCTGTCTTCCTGTTAAACCGGTCATTGCTTAGCGATCCACCTTTCTGCAGTTGGTGCTCATCCGCGTTTAGAAATTGATGCTCTGACCTGTTCTTCTATTTTTCCACTCGTATAACTGCCGTTTATTGAAGTCACTCTTTATAGTAATGGCTCTGAGTCACTCTTATGGGTCTAAATTTCTTTTCCAGGAATGCAAAAATATGGCCATCCTCGGTGATTCATGCGACGAAAACGATAACGCGTGCGCAGGCTATTATGATCGGGTTCCGAAAAACCAGGTTGGTTCCCTGAGTTATAAACTGCTTTTGTCTCGAAATTTTCTTAGATTTAACTTCTGAAATGAGCAACTCCGTGCTGCCCGAAAGTTGTTACAACTTTTTTTCAAGATCTGAAGAATTTGTTAGCTGTAGCGCAAACTATTTGTGTTTTCAATCCTAGGCGAAGGTTCCACATTTGTTGACAGGAACGACAAGTACGTAGGCATACTATCTGATCGTCCAACTATATCAAAATTTCGCTAATTCTTACCTGGCAGGATGCACACAAAAAGCCGACACTGATCACTGTGGAACCATTTTTTATAATGGTAAACGGCAAATAAACAGAATGTGAGCAGTACCAACCCTGCTGCTGGTTAAATGCGAGATTCTTGCGTTTTCGTTTTTTCGCTTCGTCGTAACTCTTCCTAATATTCGACATGGAGGAAAGACACGTTCGGGATTAGCAACAGCGCTGATTTATTTGGTAGCACAGATTTTCACTAAAAATTCGAGCGTTCATGGTGCATTTCTTTGCTATCCGTTAGCTCTGCTGGATCGCTCCTATTTGCTCTCTTTTTCGCGGACTATGACTAGTGAGGTGGGTGGGGCCAGACACCAACAGGGGATGCTGGCCGTGTTCAAATAGGTTAAAACATAGAGAACTAGCGTAACGTTGATCCGTTCTTTTCGTTCCAATACGCTTCTTTGCTATTCAAGTTGCTTTGGACCCCCTTTGTAGTCCAAAGCAATTTGGCGCCGCCCACTTCACTAGTCATAGTCCGCGAAAGAGAGAGTATGCCTCAAGGTGCAGTGATGAAAATCGGAGTCTTGAAATTGTCCAAGAAACTGTACTTTTACTTACGATGGATAAATCAGAGCACCCTTATCCCGAGAATTTCTTCCTTCCAAGTAGAAAAACCGCTTTAGCAGAATTGCAATGGGCCCAAGGAAAAATGTCGTAAAGGCAGAGCAGCTTTAGAACAGAAAACCTCAGTAAAAATATAACTCCGGAAAAATCGAGCTCGTTTTAAAGACTTCTAAGCTTGTTATTTGAATAGCAAAATTAATTTCGTGGGACTCTGTTCCAGTGTTTCTTTACTATGTGCTATCGTCGATTTCTCCAGTTTCGCAGTTACTATGATCAGGTACCATATTTTTGCTGCACACCATTTCCATGTGTCTCCTCTGACCTACCTATGACAGTTTGGAATGGCTTTTTAAGATGAAGCCAATTTCGATATCGGAGAAATCGACGATATCTTCCAGGTTTTGGTGTTTGATATTTGCTTTATCCTATAACTTCAGAGTCGTATATTTCCACAGAGGTTGACAGTTTCAACGCGTTCTATTACAGTTACTCAAATAAAATTGATATGGTCTCAGTTTCCGTCAACAACTTGCTAGCGATGATTCAGCAACTTGTGCATTGCCGAACACACTGGCTTTTCCTTCTGTTTAGCAGACGCATTGCATGGGGAAATTCGGTTGTGCTTTTCGATCTCGGATCCTTTGAGTGTACGTAGTTACTGCAGTACTAACATGCGGACCGAGCACAGCTGGTCTCTGCTAGCATTCGTTGCTGAGCTTTTTTCTCCTTTTTAGAAGAAAAAGACACGTCCAGTGAACAGGCAGCATAAAGACGACAATTTGCAGCAATTTGTAAAAAGCCGCTGTCTTTTTCGCATTTCCGAGTAGTTTCGCGCTCACAGACGAATAAAATCGGCCTATAATGTGAACGATTTGGCTTAATAATGCCTAGGTCATAAATAACCATAATTTGGTTCGAATTCAGCAGTGTCGCCCATATTTTTCTCAAATTAACAGCGAAAGTATTGAGAGAAAGTACGCTATATTTTCTGCTCCATTTACTCTCATTGTTTAATATCAGCACCTTCAAAGCATAGTCAAAGCAGCTGTAAAACTACTGACAGTATCGAGATCTGAAATGAAAATCGTTCATAAAGCCATGCACATCATCTGATGGGCATCTGCCTGAGAAATTATTCAAAGACCTCTTCATCAATTATGATTACTGAAAAGGACTTCGGACCTTTTTTTTGGAACATCGAACCCTTAAAAAGAACGTCACAAATGCGTCCACTTTTTAAGGCATTATGCCTCTAAGCTCTTCGAATACAGCCAGGAGCAGCTGAATTTGTTACTTTAACAGTGGCTGGTTTAATCATTTGTTGTGGACAAATAAGGTCTCTTTTTCTTGTGTGAGAGCCACGATTCAGATAAATTCTCAGTTTTAATTTTGTTTTTAGGGAAAGTTTCTGTTGAGGGAAATGACCAGTTGTCAGAAGAGCGAATCTCTCGAGCTCTCTAATGCGTTCTCTATTTCTTCCTTCTCTTGAAAAATGAATAACTCGGAAGTTATCGGCAACCCCTGTTTTGTACAGAGTTTAAAAACGAAAGCGTCTTTCTGAACTATGACTGGCTTAACGCATGCTTAGATGTACCCTCTGTTAGAAGCACAACTTCCGTCTGGCAGAAAATAGAACGAAGCGAAAAGAAACGAAATTACGGCACCATTGTTGGGAGCCGCTCTAATCTCGAAGACGGGATAGTGCATGTCGGATCCGTTTTCTGAGACTGGCAAGCCATCTTAAAGCGCGAATAAATTGAGAGCTACATTCAGGGGCAGCACCACATGATAAATTATTAGCTAAACTTACTCCTTCAACCACGAAGATGCGAACATAATTACACTAAATTAATTCGGAATTTCGTCTTGGTGTCGTCTTGGTGAAATGTGTACCGTCGTCATACATACAGTGCGTTTCATAATTATATGACACCCCCATTTTTGGGCGGTACCTTTCTAT
>KN549646.1:12346-42682 GCA_000797555.1 Oesophagostomum dentatum | reverse complement strand
AACGATCGATAATTAACCAATGAGAAGAGGAATTTCACGGGGATAAACTATACATCGGTCGGAAAAACTGATGCAGCAATAAATTATTGTGCTTCTCTAGCTCATAATAAAGCGCTGCTTAGTAAAAAAGTAAATAAACAAACAAATAAATAAATAAACGGATAAATAAGTAAGTAAGGAAGTAAATAAGTAAATACATTTAAAAAAATAAATAAATAAATAGCAAATAAGCCTGGAAACAACGGAAAATGACCTTAACAATGCAAGCTGAATGATTTTCTAATACAGAAGCAGGACCCTTTACCTATCAAAACAAGTTGGAATTCTTCTGATTTATCTATATTGTTTATTTATTTATTTATATTATTTATATTATTTATTCTTTTAATTAATTAATTAATTAATCAATTTATTTATTTATTTATTTATTATTTATTTATTTATTTATTTATTATTTATTTATTTATTTATTTATTATTTATTTATTTATTTATTTATTATTTATTTATTTATTTATTTATTTATTTATTTATTTATTTATTTATTATTTATTTATTTAAATGCATCTGTTTGCGCTAATGGCAGTGCAATCAAAGAGAGAACAAGCTGTAAATCTCTTAATGAAAAAGTACAAAAGAGCAGAAAAAAACTATCTGGAAAACATGAGAAAAAACAGCTCCTAGGGGATAGTAAGAGCATAAACGCGGAAAATACAGCAAAAGGTGAGGACAATAGAGCAGTAACTAAAACGGATAACGGGAATACAGAAGAACTAGAGTTTTTCGCACCTTTCGAAGGGTAGCAAGGTAAGACAGGAGGCAAAGAGCGGTGTAGAGCTGGACCGAGATCCGCAGCAGAACTGCTTCCGCCTAAAATTTTGCTGAATGGGTCGTTCTAGTTGATTTACCTCACCAAAGGTTTACTTTATTCGAAGATGCCTCGTAATGCAGCGTCATTATATGAATTAAAAGCAGGCAGCATGTGATAGTGCTTACCCTGCAGGTAGCCTATGCTGTTGAGAAGAAATTCGACAGAGTTGTAATATCCGTATCCGTTTTCCGATAATACCTTCGAATCTTAGCTTGGTCATTTGATGATGTGGGCCCTGGTGCTAGAAAGTCCCCCTTCCCCTCCCTCGCCTACTTTTCTCAAAGACAAGGATGCTTTGCACTGCCACTGCGCAGTCACTATAAGCAAAACCTAGAATAAAGATTTCCTTGAAAATTGTCTCAAAGCCACGAATTCTTTCGCTTTACTTGGATAGCATCTCTAGGTATCATAAAATGTATGATTCATTGGACGACTTTCAGCTAGCCACTGTCTTCTCCTCGCTGCTTTTACTCGCTGTAATATTCTTCATCGGGCCGTTTATCGAAGTGCTACCAGTTTGCTTCCTATCATGCATTATCATAGTTGCCCTCAGGGGGATGTTTGTGCAGCTGAACGCGATAAAAACTCTGTGGCCCATCTCTAAAGCCGATTGCGTGAGTTCGTAATCTTTCCAATGTTCTTCTTGCTGTTCAAGATGAAATATGTTGCAGATGATCTTCATAGTAAGTTTCGCTGCTACTGTTCTTTACGACGTCGTCGAAGGTCTCATGATCGGTGTTGTTTTCGCTGCTGCTGTACTTGTTTTTGGTATTCTAAAGTAAGTTGTTCAAATGTAATTTTGAGCTTCAGAAATAGTCTCACAAGCAATTCACTTTAGTGCAAAAGTCGTCGAAATTGGACGACTCAGCCACAACGAAGGCCAAACCTATTTCCAGCCCATAGAGAAATATAGGTGTGAAATTATGTAATTTTTCTTTATCTTGGTTTAGCAAGCAACAGCTCAGAACTGCATGTCGAATTTTAATGTTTACCTTTCCAGAGATGCTGCTATTAGCGATGGAGTTTGCTGTGTTCGTTTCTCGTCTCCGCTTGTATATATAAATGTTGAGCATTTCAAAAAGGGTGTTGAGCAAGTAGTTCGACTACCTGCATTGGAGAGGAGGTGTGTAGCGCTTTCCTAGTACCTTTTTTGAAAACAATATAAAATCAACTGGCAGTATGACAAGTACAGTCCTGTTTATGTCAGCGCGTAGTAAACACTGACTCAAAACACATCATACTTTTTTTTCCGTTTCCTTGTTCAAACTGCATGCTTCAGAAGAATGGAGGACCAGAAAGAACGCGAACTTACCTTGAAAAACAGTCGGAAGGACACTACGGCAACACTGCGCAGCGTTAAAATTATTCCCCCGGACACCTTGGAGAAGGTAGGAATTTGGGATTGTTTGTGTGCTGACCGCAGAACTTCCTGCTCATGTATAATTAGCTACTGTTCAGAAGTACTCCTTGGTCGAAGTGAAACACGAACCCATCAGGGCGATAATAATTGATCTGTCGACAGTCCCTTATGTAGATGTAACGGGTGCCAACTGCCTCATTGAGGTAAGCTGCATAAATGAGTAACTTCTGGTATTGAAGCAAATCCATTTCCGCCTTTTCAGATCATCAAAGACCAAAGAACTAAAGGAGTCAATGTTCTATGTGCAGCTGCTCCATGTACGTCTTTCAGTCGTTTACTAATTGCTAACATATTGACTACCCTCCACAAGCCGTGTGACTAGCAAACACTTTGATTGCATTAAAAATAACTTAAATGGGGGTAATATCGCTTAAAAGGGTACGGTGTTTGCTGATTAGGAAAGCCACATTCCTTTTTCACAATAAAGCTGTTATGCTAACTTTCTTAAAGGAGATCATGAGTTTTCATGACCGTTTAGAATCTGTAGAATGTCTTTAGCTGATAGGTCTTACATGAAAAAGTTTTTCTTTGTTTAGTGGAACTTGTTTTGCACTAAGACCACTTTGTTTTATTACCTTCTGTTTGACTGCTCCCAGAAAAATGAGGAAAAGCTACTTGCATTTTGATAAGGAAGTGCGGTAGCAAAACACTTGCTCGAACAACAATATTTATGTATAGTTTGGTTGATCAATTCCCGCTCATCTTTGAGGCAACAGCTCTCTTACGTGGTATGTTCCTAACTTTTTTACCTGCAGATCTTTCGAAGTTATCACTTCTGATTCTACATTTCATTAATCTTCCCCAAAAACCTGTCAATCTATTACAGACCTTCAAAAGACCCTATCCTTCTGCGCTCCTATTCGTTTCAGGGCAGAAAAAATACGCCTCAGGAAAGGGTTCTCTTTTTTCATTAGCATGGGGCGTACCTAGACAAAAACCAAACACGGTGATTACTTTGGGTTGAGGGGAAACGAAGGTGCTTGACAAATGGGCTATCCTACTAGAATTCTTAAAAAAAATAACTCAGAAAAAGTAAACTCAGGCAAAGAGCAAAGGACGAAGAGGCCACGAATGCGCCAATCAAATAATGAAGAAAGTACCGAAATATATAATACGGTTGAAAAGTTGGTGCACTTTGTGCGCGGTGTGCAACTGCGGACAGAGGTTCTAACTCAGCCGAAAAGCTTCTTTTAATCATAGAACTTTGTCGGCTGTGCGGAATGCATGCAGAGATGCCCTATATATGTGCAGGTTTACACAAAAATGTTTGTTTTCAAGATATGCGTCTGATTCCGCAACAACAGAGCGTGCGCAGCGTGCACCGACTTTTTAACTCGAGTATAACTGCATGGGGCATGCAAGGTCAACTAAATACACAGCGGATCGACATACCTATAGTCCATTCGTAGGACTAGCGGAAAGGCGGGGCGATATCAGTTATGTGCAATAGAGGGTCTAGCAAAAAGACAGGCACAAGCTCAGCTGTCGAGACGCCCTTCCCAAACAGCTGAATCGCGTTTAGGCTCGTCAGCTTCTCCGTCGCTTAAAAGCAGTCGACTACCAATTATAAGCTCCGCCCAACGCTAGTCCTGCGAATGGGCTATTTGTACCCTCCAGTTTGCTATAGTGCCGATTCTGAGCAACGCACTCATAAGGGGTGCACATGGAAAGGTCAATGATGGAGAAAGGCGAATCAGCTGAGTTTATTCCCTGTCAAGAGAAGCTTGACTCGTCTCAAAACTACAAATCGAAAACAATCAAAGAAAACAGAAAACTCATCATCTCATCAGAATGGAACCAAAAATCAGTGGATCGGCCTCTGCTCCAACGTCAGCTTGACGCACGAAGGCTAGTGTACGCGTTCAGAATCGCCCCAATTGTAAAACAAAAGATAATGTTTATGTACCTTTAGAAAAATGCAGTGCTTTAGGGCATCTATCGTAAGAGAGTAGCTCAGATAGAGAAATAATGTGGTAATTAAGCTTTGGGTGGAGAACTCGGTTTATTCGAAAATACTAACAGTTTTATTCTTTCAGTAGAAGTGCTGGAGCGGCTGCAGAATGTGCTCGGATCTGAAGATATCGAGATGCTTTCTCGTTTTTATCCATCGATCGAAGATGCCCTAAACAACGTCGATCCAGAGCCTGTCGCTAAAGATTGTGCATAGTGGTTTTTCTTGAAACGAGTACAATTGAACGTGTTTTGTTTTGTTGTGTTTATTTATAGATAGAGATCATAGATTTGTATTATAGGACGTTTGTTAATAAAAATTCTAATGGTTTCAAGCAATAACTACGAAAGTAAGCGTACTACGCGAAGCATGTCCATATTCAGCCAAAAAGGACTAATCTCATAGTCTGTCCTGTATCTTCACGTACATATTTATGCTAATATAAGTGCAAATTTGAGGTTTTCCGTTATACAGTCCGTAAGTAGGATTTTCTAAAGTTGCTGTTCATGCTGTGGATGGCTACAACCTTACAAACCCGGCTGCGCAATCCATAACAAAATTCTGGAAATTCGCGAGATGTTGCAAACTTTTCGAGATTTTGTCAAAGCTTATTGCAAAATGAGAGTTCCTGGGTAATTCCTCCACAAAACTAGAACCTATAAATTCTCCGGATATATGTAAGACTGACTATGAATTATCGTCTCCTTTGCCCTGCGAAAGGGGTGACTCGACCCTTCTTCATGTTTCCTCACAGATGGTCATGACGCTAGCTAATTACCAACTAAAGAGCTGATTAGAAAGTACTTTTTAGCTTAAATTTTAAACACAGTGGTACAACAAGAATCGCAGAGGTAAGCTTTTAAGAGATGAAAGTGCATATTTGATCTTCGAAACTGGCTCTGCTTAGCTTATCTAGCTCCTGCAAAACTTGTCCAAGAGGAGTTTTTCTTACTTTTTCTTACAGTACCTCGGAATTAAATTTATTAAATCGTTGCAAAAGTGTTTGGACGCTCAAAAGTGTTTCTTTCAAGCTTTACTCCTCCATAATTTCGAGACTTTAGTGAAATGTATAACCATTGCTATTATCCGCGAAGCCCCTACTTTATATGTATAGCAATGAGATCTAGGACTTTTTTCCATGTTCGAAAGTTACAAATGAAAACAGTTCGGGTGCCATTTTTTTGGCCACCTCGGTTGCCGATTTTTCTCCGCTTCAACAGACAAGATAGAAAACCAGTAAGTTATAGTTTGATAGAGTATTGCTTAGCCTATATGAAAGAGCAAAAGTTGTGGTAGTCCTCACTCAGTAGAAAATGTATGATTTGTGCACTGCACAGAAAATAAACTTTTCAATATTTCTTAAGGTATTTTTGAGCTTTGAAAGTCAAATTAAAAAGACATTTGGCTTTCTTTCGCATAAATCCAAAAGTACTGTCAACTTGTGAATACCTTCCATTCTAGAACTATTCCGTAGCATAGTTTTTTTTTTCTGTGGACTTGGCACTACGAGGTGAGTAATGCCCCGCTTTCCGGCGGATTCATGCGCTACTAGTTCTCCGGGTAATGTGAAGCGCATTCTTTCCAAAGGGCAGAGATAGATAATTCGTCAACTAATAGTGATCTCGAATGCTAGGAAAAGACCGAAAATCATCTTTGCCTCTGGTACCTGGCGAATTCCCATGTAGAATAAAAAATTAAACCTCGGTATTCGAAAGCATTTCGATTTTGCGGAGAGTGACCATTTTGGTCTGAAAAAGTAGTAACCTAGAGACACAGAACATGACGGAGAGAATCGCCAGCAGTTACAAAAAATGTTGTGTGGTTGCCCATGCCACTTTTAATTTTGAAGCTCATACTTAGGAAAGCTGGGAAGATTAGTTGCAAATGACCATGCGATTAGATAGGTCGTATCTTTCTCTATTGCAAAATTTACTTTTCTTCCTGTTCTGAATGCTCTAATGCGTATAAAATTTTTACAAATGAAATGTGCGTTATGAGCATGTTCAAACTTAGCGATTTTATGGCAGGGTCAAAGCAATAGCGGTAGAATCCAGCAGGTGAAACAAAACGGTAAGGCTGAGTGCCCAAAGACTTCTGCAACGCCCTAATAGCTTTTGGGGTTCTTTTATTCCATTTGTTACCTCTTTTTCAGACTTTGAATCAAAGCAAAGCTGAATAAAACGTACTGCAAGCACTGCGATCAAGTCTTGTTTATTTTTCCACTTGTATTAATTACACCGAAAATGGAAGAAGACATGGTCAAATGAGAAGTCAGATTGTTTATAATAAATATAATAGCTCAGCTGTGCGACATAGACGGTGAGAGTTTCAAAAATTGTGGTGAAAAACTACTCTAGAAGTTGTTTTATCCCATGATCTAGTTACTAAGTAGTGACTTGGCTCTGCTTGTGAGGAAGCGGAGGTCATACGTGTTTCCCCAGGCGAAGAAAAAGTCGAACTACAGCGCAGTTTTGCCTATGTATGTAGGACATGTCGATGCACAGTTGTGTGAAGGAATTCTCCAGAAAATCCACTCTGAAGCAAATTAAGGCCAAATATCGAGAAGTGCTCAATGCTTCGCGCTTCCTCTACTTCGTGAATTCCCAGAAACGATGCGGACTCTGCAGCGGGGATGGTAGTATGAATGGTAGTACTTATTACTGGTATTTGAGTATATGAGTACTTAATGAATCTGCGCTATACTGAGTACATATTTAGCCTCTACAACGAGGTTTAGGTTTTGCCAGGGAAGCTACTTTAGCGTAAATTCGAACGGCACAAACGATGTATGTAGTAGGAATCCCCGTGTCCTCTTTAGTAGAAATCCACAAAATCTTTACCCCTAACCTTGATGTGAACGAATTACATAGACTCAAAATCGGCGCAGAGCACTTCTGAAAAAGCAGTTTCTGAGCTATTAGTCGGATCAAGACAATGACTCCATGCTTATTAAGAGTAATTAATTACTGCCGTGTAAGGATTTAAGAACATTGTGCACAGTTCCTTTCATATTCTCAAAAGATTTCTTGCTGTTTTGTGCACAATAACACTAGAGTAGACCGTCATAACCGTTACTGCTGTGAAAAATTCGAGATGCTGTAACTCGTTCACATCAAGGTTAAGGGTGGAGATTTTTTAAGTTCCTGCTATAGAGGACACGGGGATTTCTACTATATACATCGTTTGCGCCGTTCGAGTTTATGCTAAAGTAACTTCCCCAATTAGACTAAATAACCGCCAGAAGTCACGACACGTAGAAGAATCCACTCAGGACTCAACAAAAAATTGAAAAAACACTCACCTCCGAGGACGAAATCTCCCTTCAGAGAAATGTCAGATGGAACGAATGCAAACACGACGTACCCAAAACAGCGAAGTAAGCAAAAGAGCGGAGGATGAACAAAAAGCAGAAAAATTGCGAAATAGCTATGTGAGCACCCTCTGGGAGCTAGCGCGCAGATAGTTTGAAGCGCATTCTTAATGAACGGAAATTGTTTTCAAGAGTTTTGTTTTCGGAAAAGAGCTCATATGACCTGCTAAGTGTACTTGTATGAAGTAGCTACGCTGTTATAGCAGTTTACGGAGAAATTAGCAGAAATCGTTGGGAAAGAAAACACAAATTGCTTCAAGTCCAGCTGAGTTGGCTGCACAACTGCCGCTGCAGAAGGCTACCTCAACTTACTGTGATAACATTTTCTCGTAGGCGAAGCTGTATATAGAGTCCTGCATGCTTATTCTGCGTGTATTTTTGCACGTTTTGCTTAGCTTTCAGACAGTTTCATTATGTAATCGTCGTATGAGAGGCTTCTGAATTTTATGCCTTAAATTTGAATTCGTTCCTATAATTTCGGAGCGTTTTTCGTTACGTTTTCCGTGTCAAGCTATTTCCAGAGAATGAGAAAGACATTGTATTTCGTGTATCCTTTACGGGTTGTGGCTTCTTTTTGTTTTCTGATTTGGCTGAATGTGAAGATTCCTAAACTGTCATAAACAGCAATAGAAAACGGCGTTTTTGTCCGGCTCGCAAGCCGAAGCTGCTCCTGAATTTCTTCAATGTTACGGAATTTGGCGTGTTGGCTTACATGGAACAATCTCGCGCAATGATTGCGCTGCTGTTTGTAAAAAGAAAGCATTTCGAGACTTCGTATTTTATCGATGAGAAGTAACCGAAACTCTTGTTGAGATCTTCCGATTCTTTGGAAATCATCGGCTAGAAGTTTCTGTTTTTTTGAATTATTATAAAACAGAAGACAGGAAATTTTTAGCAAAGCGACAGGTTTGATGCATTAATCGAGATTTCGAATGTTGTGATACCTGCGTATAATGGGTGCGCTATAGCTTCAAGATTTTTCTCTGCTTTGCTTGCTTGTTTTCTCTCAAAAAAGCTTTGAATCTTTTCGCTATTTGTCTATGTTCAGAAACGTTTATTTTAATATACGGATGTCCACGAAAAAAGTAAGGGAAAAGTCGTAAAAGTCTGTGCACGGATTCAACTGCCCATGAATGAATAATGGCTGATGCATGTCCGCTGAAGTGCTTGCGTTTCGGATTCTTCTCTCCAACGGTATATCCCCCTCAAAAATCTCAGAACTGCAAACCGTCGCTGCAATTTCGAATGCATTTTCATGCACTCTTCCTTCGTCTGAATGCATATTACATGTTTGGAGGCGGAAAGACTAGATGTTGTCTTTTTATGCCGAATTCATCTTTTATGATGTTTCCTTCCTTATTGGAAACGAAAACCATTCACGTTTCTCTGCAGTGGGGACGCCAAAATGGGAGAAGACGAGTTTCTGACCATTCAAGAGTTCGTGGTTACAAAGTGATTCCTCTAAATGAGCGAGGGTGGGGGAGAGCGATAGATAGCCAGTTGTTTTTGTATTTTCAGAAAAAAAGCTCGAGACCTGAGCGAGAGAAATACATTTCGTTAATAATAAATAAGGTATATGAGTAAAATTTGGAAGAAATTGTCATTGAGTTTATTTGAAACGTCTTTTCTTTTACGTACCGACAAGTTCCATGGTAAGAATTGTTGCAAGGCGAACATTGATGCCTTCAAGAAGCAGAGAGCCATTAGACATACGTGATTAACTTGCATTTATTGCCTTGTGTCGCCTGCCACTATTTTTGTATGGTACTGGAAATTTCCTGCACTTTATATTATATTCGATACGCTGCTTTCTGTGTTCTTTTTTGTCCTTAGCCACGGCTTCGTGATGCTGTAAATGTCCCATCTTGTGGGAAAAATCGTTTGTCAATTTCGGCTTTGGGGCTGCTCGACTATTCTCAAGCGCCCACGCTCTAACGTTTCCCGCATAACTCCTTATCTTTAGAGCCTCCGCCTATTGCTCATTATGACGAGTTGTAGATAAAAATTAGGTATTAATTAGGATTGATCTCCCCTGGGGTAACGAGTGAATAAACTGCTTAGTTTCACTTTTGTTTTAGGGTCTTTTGGAACTGAGTTGTTCGAATCACTTCTATGCCTTGCTGCTGATCCAGTGCGTCTGAACAGCATGTCGGTTGAAAAAAAACTCCAATTTTTATGACACTGAAATCAAATTAAGTAACCTTGGCGACGATATAACTCCAGGGTAACAAAGTTCTACACCTTAGCACCTTCGATCTTTTCATAGCTAGGTCACCGTTTATGAAATGCTCGCAGCCGTTACAATTCCTCGTTGATTGTGAGTGAAAATCTAATTAGCGACTGCTCGATTTCTGAGCAGCTGGACAACGGGTTCTGCTCCTCGTGGTCTTTTTGCTCGAAATTAGTGCAGAGGTAGCCTGCAGCTGGATATGGCCATGATGTCAGAGCAGCTGGCGCTTACGAGGCGCTGGTGAGCAGTGAGTGGGCGCGTCGTCCGGCGGCTCGCCTCAGGCGATTCCTCTTTCGGCTGCACCTAGACCTCCTCCCTTAGGCGAGAGCCCCCACACAATCAATAAATGCCAACTCGCGTACATTTCGCATTTGCATACACCACAGAATCCGCTGAATCTCACAACATTCAGCTGGGCACCTTTACCACATCACTGCCCTTTTTTCGCGCCTCGTGTCTGCGCTTATCCTTTCTAGCCCTTGTTTCTCGCAGTTTTTATCCTCTATTTGTAAACTACAATTTACAAACCTCAACCTTCCTTACACCACAATTCCTAACATCTGCAATCTCATATTCAAAAATAGCAATATAATTGTTCTTTCCTTCGCACCCTGGTTTCTTGCGGTGATAACCGCCGAAGCGTGAAGAGCTCATCGAAAATTCACCATAAAAGCGTGTGGAACAGCACGGATCTCAAACACCTCCGCAATAATGCATTTCTAGAAATACGTCCTGAAGAAGCCAACAAGCAACTCAGCGTCGCCAGATTATGGGCGACCATAAATCCGATGATAAACCTATCGAATACTGGATAAGTCGGTGTTTTTCCTTATAGAGGACCTTCCCTCATCGTCAGTCTTGTAGGTCGCTCCACTGATCCATTCATCGACGAAGAGACTCGCAAGCAGAACGTACAGAAATTATGCGACCGTGTTAATTACGAGGTAATAGCTTAATAGCTTACTCCTACAGTTTTCGACTTGTACATAGGGTGTTTTACATCGCACTTTTGACTTCACTCTCACTTCTTCGATTCATGTTTTGTTACTGTGTGCTTCACCGCTTTTTCAGCATGTTGTTCAACTAAACCGATTTTTGGGGCCTTCAATCATCCTCATGGCAAGCTTTATGATGGGTCATTCATCAAAAAATGAATGTTGTTAGGGTTCTGCTACCGGACATTGACAGCAAGCACTACATATTATCTAGAATTCGATTCTCATTGCTTCATTAATGAGCAAGCTTAACAGTGTTGTAGACAGGCCTGCCTGTAGGACATAAAAGTACACTAGAGAGAGTACCGATATCCAAAAAGTTGATGAAGTAAACATCGGATGACTTGTTATTCGCAAAATTAATATGAAGTTCGTGCAAATAAATTCTGCAACTGCAGTGGTTGCACTTAAGACTCTACAGAAAATTGTTAAAGATGATTCATAGAACGTACTATAGGATTGTTCGGAAAATAACTGGGGTTTTTGGACATCGATTTTTAAACGCTTCTTCTGAAGGATTTCCCGCGCTATTATTTGTTTTTATCTGATGCACACAAGCGTGTATCTGTATTTCTTCTTTTAAAAAAAGTGCGCAAATTTCATTTTCATTTGTATTTTCAAGAGCATTTTAAACAAGAAAGAGCATTTTCGGCACATTTTACTTTCTTACTTCCGTAGTGGCAAAAGAGCAGCTAATACTTTTCACGATAGATGTAAAACACATGGTATTAATACCTTTCACAGAGCACATGTGAAAAGTGGTTCACTAAATTTCGTTTCGGCAATTTTTCACTCTTCATTTACCAGAAAAATGACAAAAGATAGTCGGACAAATAAAAAAATATCATTGGTTAGCGTTCTTTCGTTATGAGAAAATAATTTTTAATCGCTTAAAAAATCTCAGTAACTTTCCGAACAACCGAATAATAAGATTTAGAAAGCCCTTCTTTCCTTCTGTTGAGTGCTTCCATAACTTCCATTCTCATCACTTATCACTTATTACAACAGAATGCGCATTTTCAAAATCAGGTACAAAATTGGGCTTTCATCCAAAAAATTCTGTCGCAAGGCCAGGATGTGAAGCTAACTGCAGATAGTGCCTTTGCATTCGACAAGGTATTACTACCAAGGTTCATATAGCTCGATTTCTTTGGGAGCATAGGCGGAGATATAATAGTCCAAACTGGGTATTGACCCAGGCCACCCATATAAGGGATCCTTTATATGCAGTGGTAAAAACTATCGCGAAAAAACTGTCGAGAAGCAGTCGCGAGTTGTACTAGTATTCGCAGGAAACCTCGTTGTCGCAAACGAAGTGGCATAGTTGCTCGAAATTTTATGTGGAAATTGCAATGCCAGAAAACTGAAAAAGATCACGATTTTGTGGTATGTGCGCACCCTACTTTCTCAGCACACTTTTCGATTTTAGTGTTCTAAAATTCTACGGAAAAAGCTGTGCAGATAATTCGTACATACTTTCTGAGGCTTTTTCAACCAATGCGTAGGCACTCATAAGCACTGCTTCTGCAAAAGAGTAAAATTCTTCCCCAAAGTGGGACCTTTTTGAGACAGACTTTTAGATATTTTCCGTTAAAAAAAAAACTCCAGCGTCATAATTGCTGCAAATATTCTGGTGAACGCTATGTTAGGCTTGCTTCTCTTATTTTGAAGGCGTACAAGATTTTCCTTATAACTTTATTTGAGTGAATTTACAGTTTGTCAAATGAGAAGTGACGTCCGTGAAAGCTTCTTTTTTCTTTAATGAAATTAATTTGTAGTACTACACTCTGGCAGTTTGCACTATTATTTATCATACGGATTTCCGAAAGGTTGCGATCGTGTACTCATATAGATCTGATCTTAACCATCCATTCTAACCGATTATTACCGTAGCATGGAAAAACATCAATCGCTGTGCAATGTTATGAAGTGTAATGCGGTCAGGAACTTGAAAATCTTCCAAGTTTGCCCATTGCATGGGTGGACCAGCAATGCCAGTCTAAAATCGATATAGTTCTGACTTTCGCTAGCTTCCGGGCACCATAATAACAAGTGGTTTCTTATTTCTTAAGAAAATTACGGCAGTATATTTCCGAATGGGTTACAACTTATTTCCGAACGATGACGAACTTAGCTGTGATCTACTAATGGAAACGGTTTTTGTTGCTACATTTTTCTGACGCTTCTCTGGCGTTGGGGAAATGTCTAAATTCTTTAAAGAAAGCAATTTTGTTTGCCTCTGCGCGGCCAACCCAACGACTTCCTTTTCTGACGCTGAACCTCTGAGGAAAAGGTAAAGCTACTGAAAACTCATAGCAGGCGGTTTATGAAACAGGATAAAAGAATAACCTAAGGTTCGTGCTTCTAAAAGTTTCAAGTTTTTTTTTCGTCTCATGTTCTGAAGGTCTGATACTTTTTTCACATTTTGTCAACACAGAGGTAATCTACCAAGAGAAAATGGTATTCTCGATAAAATATGGGTGCTATCATAAGTCTCCTACACTTTATTTACTCTAAGACATTAATTTAATACAGTCAGTCATTCTTGGCAAACCCTGGAGTTACCTTGCATAAAATTCTGGACGTGCAACGCAGGCTTCTCTTCGTTTCTTGTATTCGTAGTATAATTATGTAAGAGTTCTGAAAAAAATAGTTGTAACTACTGCATTTGACAGTGTCTTAAAAAACCGTCCATAACCGGCAGGTTATTAGTAAGTGCTCTCCACCACCCTAAAAGTTTTTTGTTATGTAATAACCGCTGCTTCAATCTTTATCACTTTAGAAAAAAGATATTTATTGTTGCTATAGAATAGAGGATAATAGCTTCCGACGTAGTCGGTAATGGATGGATTGCTTTCCCTGACGTTGAGCAGTTTCAGGCTGATGGTGCATTAGTGGCCACGGGGATACTGGGGCACAAGATTGTGAGCCCGGATCAGGATGAGGCGCTCTACTCTTTGCAGGTTTGGAGAATTTTTAGTCTCAATTTTGTTGTTCATTATGCTTAGGAAATTTGAAAAAAAAACTCGATTAGTACTAATTAGCAACTGAACCTCAGAACCTCAGAACTTTGATCGCCAATCATCGATGTGAAGACTTTAAAGGTAAAGCCTGTGGAAAGGTGGAGTTTTGAGATTTTGCTTTTTTAGGGTACCTTTCACAAGATTTGTCCAAAGCCAAAATAAAAGAGCACAAAATTTACAGTTCACCGAGGAAATGCCGAAAATGTGTCTGTCCAAGTTAGGAAAATGAACGCGTTGTCCTGTCATCTGTCATCGGGAAGAGAATCACAAAACGGAAATGTCACAAAACGAACTTCCATGAGAAGACAGTTGTAAAAACAACCGCCACCTTTTATATGCAACACAGCGAAAATGTCTGGTGAAAATTTTGATGCCAAATAACTCAACGATTATGGAAGTCGTAAGGCCACAAACAGCAAAAGCTGAAAATTTCTACAACGATACTACGCATAGGGGAATGATAGATATGAGCTGGAGTGGTCCCTCTTTAGGCAACATAGGCAGGAAGTCTAATTGCCCCCGCTCGCTTGTCCGAGATCAGCGAAGTGCGCGATGGACGGACAACTTGACCATTTTCCTAACTGGGACAGACACGTTTTCGGCATTTTCTCGGAGAATTGTAAATTTTGTGCTCTCTTATTTCGGCTTCAGCCAAATCTTGTGGAAAGTATTCTAAAAGTCCAAAAATATCAAAAATTGTTTTTTTTGGTGCTCCACTTAAACTTAATCTATTATTGTTAAACTGTTCCGATCTTTTTTGTTTGAAGTCTAGAACAAAGGGAGATAGGTTTTGGATTCCCGCTAATACAGTATCAACTCATGATGAAACATTTTCATCTGTAAAGTGTTTTCCTAGCTTATTGCCCGATAATTTATTTCCTGAAGAACTTGAACCGTCTAGGATAAATGTCAGCGAGAGTCGCGAGTGTTTCTGGGTCCGTTCTTTATTATGTGTTGTCCTTTTTTTTGTTCACGTTTTTGCACTACTTGTTCACTAAAGATAAAATGCGTCAAACGCAGGGTAAAACGGTCTAGGAAAGAAGCGGTTCTAAGCCATTAATTCCAAGGTGTCCTCCATTCTTACAGTTCCTATGTTGCGCCACTTCATTTAGCTCTGCGAAATACTAATAAAAGTCACTGTAACCTAGTATAACTGTTAAATACGAGAGGAAAGGTTCACTGCTCTACCTATCGCCTTCTTCTCCTTCTCCTTTATTTTTTTTTTCACCGTCCATATAGCCTTCATCATTTCCTTTCCTTTCCTCTAGTGCTGCTATAAAGTATATCACTTTTGGTGTCATACTGTGTGCAGTTTGCAGCAGCTTTCTACCTCAACATCTAATATTCTGTTTCTCATTACTCAAACCACTTTTTTAAAATGTAAGGTTCAAATTTGGTAAGAGAACAAAACGGATATGCATTCTCTTGATGTTCTTCGCCATAGTGAAGACCCTTTACCACTCGTTATATTTCTCGTAATAGGAATTTCTTCGTCAAATTAAACGTTTCTACTACATTTCCAAATTTTATTGTAGTACAGTTAATGTTTCGGCACAGTGAGCGATGTTGTCAAATCCAGATAATTCATTCCTTCCTGCAAATATGTGGATTAGACAGCTTCTTCACATGTCCTTTTTATGGTTCTCTTTCCTAGTAATGTTCTATTAGCTGTTTTTCCTAATAATGTTCTATCAGCTACTTCTGTATTTCTTGAATTTTTTCGGCTGTGACTTGCCTCCGGCTGTGGATTTCTTCACCCAAATAATATGAATTTGAAATAGTCATATAAAATAACTCTAGAAGTAGGCTATTAAGGCATCTTTTTCTGCCATACGATGGAAGAACAATAACTGGTTAAGGCGCGCAAGACACTTACGTAACGTTTTGTGAAGATTAGACGTTCATAATTTTTTTCGCACTTAGAACATTCATAACTAGAAGGCGCTATGTTCAAATCTTTTGTTGAAAATTGAAAATTTCTTGCGTTACAATTTCTTCATTGCCCATACAGTGACGTCATTAATCGATGAGATGAATAAATTCCATGTCATACCTAACACAGCTGTGCTATACAAAGGAGCTGCAGACCAAAGAATAAATGCACGTGTCATTTGTAACCTTACATTTTCACTTTTTGAAAAAATTTTCCATTGTGTCTAGGTTTTTATTGGAAGCTTCGTATACTTCCTTCTTGTGTTCCGCATATGATTTGTCCCATATAATAGAATGAAATGATGTTGAACTTTCTAAGAACTAGCTAATCATGTGCTTAGTTTTATTAGAACCGATTTTCGCAAAATTGCTCCGACTTTGATGTTTTTGCTCTTGAAAAGAAAAAGAATCTTTTGAATGGTTGCGCACTTCTCCCAATTGCTCTTTTCCCATAAACATAGAAAATGCCTTACAATAAATTCAAAATCATTAAATGGATCTTACTAAAATATTTCCAGCTTTATGAGATACTGCTCTATAACAGTAGTATTGGACTCTTTTTTAAAAAAATCTGCGCATTCTGTGTTGATTGTAATTTCGCGATATGAATAGCACACAGCTTTCACATCAGTAGCGAATACTAGTGCTAAATGTTCACTGTACGAGTTTCGTCGGTATTAGGTAATTGAATCGAAATTTCTGAAATGTGAGAGTTCTTTGGCCAGAGTTTAATATTATAAGTGGAATTTCATCAGTTATATGAGTAGGCAAATCATTTAAAAGATGAGACACACCTACGCGAGAACTAATGGCAGTCCAAGCATCTAAAACTTCAGAAATTTGGAGGAATTTAGCGTGAATGCTTATCTATGAAAGCAGACTTATAATCGCCATAGTTTGTGGCCAAGTAGAGCCTAGACTGATCATGACATCAGAAAGGCTACAACCACTCAAAATTTGAATACAGTGCCCGCGAGAAATAAATGCTTGACAAATTGTGCTGCTCTCGCTGGCCTGATGTCTGTGTCTCACAGGGATCGTTCCCTTAAGCAGCTTCTAACCTTGCAAGCGTTTACGCAAGGCTTCACTTGGAAAACCATGTTTAGATTCAGCACTAATGTAAGTCCTTGATTCTGATCCTGCCTTGAGTGGATGGCTCTCCTCACGTGTTTAATAAATGGAGAAGAAATAGCTCTTTGCTCTTTCTCAAAAATCGTCTGATGTCGGTGCGCTTTTGTGATATATCAAAACAGCAACGCTCATGACACATTTTTCTTTAAATCAGCATTCGTGAAAGAATCACTAACTTCGAAACAAGTATTTGCTGCTCTCTCGACATAATTTAATTTGGATAGTCATGCACACTGCACTCGTACATATCTGCTTATTTCTCACATTATTTTTCTTCCGGATGATGATGAATATTTCCTTTGCAGAAGAAATAGGCGGTTTTGACTGTGTAGGAAAAAATTAATCGTCTTTGAAAGCTATACTGCACGAATGAGGAGCGAACACATCTATAAAACTAAACTCTAGCAACCAGCAGATTCTGATGGAACCTACGCACGACATTCTAGCCAGCGTTGTGTGGGAATTTAGGTTTTCGTTTCACGTTTTAGGTCTAAAGAGTTCGAACCTTTAGAATGTGGTAAGAAGGTAAAAAGAAACCTATCTGGAAGTTTCATCCATAATTTACAGGTTTGTAGATTCGAAAATTGTTGTTTCTCATATTTTGGCTACTACGCCCCCCCCCCCTCCCCTCTAGCGATCCCATTTTAATGTCTATCTGTAGACTTTAAAGGATTAATTACATCAGGTGGCTGTATTAGGTGGTTACTACACTGCCTGTACTTGCTTGAGTGCAAACTCGGAGAGTGATTATTTACTTATGAAAGCTGAGAATTCGGAAGGTGATTATTTCCGATCGGTGGGCGGCCCATACCTACACCATAACCATGACTTTTCCTTTAAAATGGGGTGCACTACTATAACGGTAACCTAGCCGAATTATGGCAAGGTGAATTATCGAAGCTATAGTATTTATTCAACATTTGAAGAGTTTTACACATTTTTTATCCTCTAATTTGCTTTTTAATTCTAATTGTCGCTGCTTTCCTTGTGCAAACTCCTACTTGTAAAAACACACTAAAAATATACAAAAGAAGGAATAAAAATAGAAAAGAAGATTTTTTGAGGAATTTTTGTTAGAGGTCAACTTCTAACACTTTCTTTTTTTTGCATTACTCTTTCCATTTTATGCCCTTTTTTGCGTTTCATCTTGCGTTTTATGTTTTCCATGAGTTTAAATCGTATTTTCATACTCCTGGTGCCAGTGCAGAAAAGCCGCCACTCCCCCCCCCCTCCCTCTCACCTTTCATGGAAAATGTTGCTCCGAGGAGGAATTCTGAAGAACGACGAGAAATGGCTATGAATTCCTATGCATTTCTGCTATTCGATGGGACGAATGCACAGGATGTCTCCTTGCAAGATGTGAAAACAAACTTTTTGTTTAAGTGCTGTGATTAAAGTTGCAATCTCTTAGCGGAGGAACACTAGGAGAAGTGACGGAACTACACTTCTTTAAAATCTGCGAAATAAACGCAATGTCGCGCCGGAAGTGCAGCATCTCCGTAACTTAATTCATGATCAAGTAATAACAAAAATTTTCATGGATTTGAAATCAGCGTTTTCTGATCTATCCAAATACATTTTGGTATTTAAAAATCCACAAATTATTGGCCAGGTATGACATGTTTACTCTCTAGCAGAGTTCAGCGCAGAGTCTGAGTTGCCACCTCCGAGGTACCCTAATTGAAATAGTAGTGGGAAAATATCGATTGTTCTAAGCATATTTGCAAATCCGAAGCACCCTTGTGGTAGAATCAGAAACGCTGATTCCAACTGCATCATTTTTCTTTTATTTTCGACCTAAGAACCGAGTTATGGCGAAGCGGCGTTTCCGACGCGATATTTTAAAGGCGGCACCGACGGTGCTGTATGATAGCCTTTGAGACACAGAATCATTTTATTCATCGCATAGCTATCCCTTGGCATACCTCATTGTTTTTGGCGATCATGCGAACAACACACGGGTAAACCTTCACACGACGCGAAGCTCTACTTGAGTTGAGTTCCTGTAAAATCTGCAAGGTTGGCTCTGTACGTCGTGTACAGTTTCATGCCTTAGCACAGAACCTATGCAGAATCCATCTGTGAATAGAGCAGTAAAAGGACCTTCGAAAATTGATCTTTCCCAGTTAATGAATTATTCAGTACCGTATCCTGTTTCTGTTACATAAGTTTGTTCACCTTTCAATGTTTACTTACTGTTGAAGCAATGAATAATCTTACGACTACTCAAATTTTAAGTTTATCTGTTCTGCTTTTGCAGAAGGTGAGAGGTGACCCTCAGGTAAGGAGGCGATATATCCTCAACCATTGTTTTTTTTTCGTACGAGATATATCCATATTAACCACCTCAACTTATATCAAGACAATAACGTTTGCTCGAAAAGTATCCTCCTACAAGATTATTTGTGTACTTGTACTTACTGCTGATGTTTAGAAAATGTGCGTGGCTAATGGAAAAAAAAAATTTCCCTGTCCTCGATTTTTAGAAGATTTGGCTTTTACTTTTGGTGGGTCACACCAAGTACCATATTATTGTCCACAGTGTTTTAAGCCTTAAGACAGATAGGCCTAGACTTAGCATTTAGACAGTTAAACATTATTTGACATTTAGAAAGTTCGTCATACCAAGTACAGTAGATAGGCAGAAATTTAATTGTAGTGACTGTAAGCCTTCACGAGCGAATGATTGGGCTATCACATTATGAGCGCATAAAATCAGCCTACCTACAGCAGTAAATGCGGTTACACTATAGGAGGTCGTGAAACTATTACCGCTGGGTTTTGCTTTTGCATTAGCTTCAGCTCTCCGGCTCTGCGATCTTTGTAACTCGTCTACACATTTGTTATATCCGACCACAAGTTTTGAGTGTTGATGACAATGAAAATAAAGATAAAATCTACTGATAATTTGAAAAACTTTCCTATGGTGCGTAATACAAGAAAGAAGCACACCACTAAGAATCCTCTTGATCTTATTTCAGATTTCAATGCCGTTGCGAAGTGTGTGACTGATTTTTTTTCTTTTTCGATGTTTTTTTTTCCATAATTTGGGACAGCTGACGCTATCGCTTATTGGTAAAACAGCACTATTCAGTGCAAAATTTCCCGCCAAAATTTTCTCAGAATTTTTATTCGAATATACCTGGGCGGTGAGCATGAATCTCGCACGAGATAATGACGTTCGCAGAAATTCGCTGGTTTGTCCAGCATAGAAATGATGCTGCCTAGCGTATCTGTATCATCTCTAGTGAAGAAGGAAAGCTACTTGCGGCTTCGCGAGTGAATTGTTATGAAAAGCCACATTTTGATCTTCTCCAGTGATATTAATTAATTTCATAACCGGATGGTTCAACGTTTTAAAAATTTCAGGCAGTTGACCAGTTGGTTCGGAAATGTGGAGAAAAAGTGCACAATCGGGTTGGAAAGTTCCGATTTTTGAATCAGCTTGTTAAACTGATTACCCCGAAGTATCTAGGTGCTCAAACTTCGCCGGAGGTATGCTAGCTATGCTTTAAAATTTGTGAAGTAATTCAATAAATGACTCCTCTCTAGGTGAAAGAACTAGCGATAAAACTGTTGTATTCGTGGCAAAGGTCCATGCGGCATGTAGAGAAGTTTAAAGAGGTTGTCTGAGTTTTCGTATCTGAATTTAACCGTTTGGATGTTCTGGTGAATCGCTTGCGTTCAGGTTTACGATTCGCTGAAGGAGCACCACCTGATCACCGCTGATCCGGTTATTCCAGAGGAGGAAATAATGGTTGTTCAGTGTAGGTTCTATTGCTTAACACTGTGCTTCTCGGACATTTCATTAGCAGATGCGTTTTTGCGACGTTTCACTGACATAGAACTAATTTGCCCGTTGTTAATCGAGTTAGGTTCCAAGTTGACTGATGGAAAGTATTCTGCGTTGGTGAGTGTGTGGGTGAATGGACTTGAATTTTCATATAAAGAAAAAAAATGTACTCTACCGTCGTTTAGAAAAACAACACGCGCTTTCGCGTTTTCTGCGTCGCCCTCCATCTCGCTCAAAAGAAAGAGAAAATAATTTTTGTGATCAGCAGACGATGACCTGTCTAGCCGTGCCCTTTGTTAACATATCATGGCAAATAACTAACATCAGCTTCGCGGCCGTACTTATCTCAGGTCTCCCAGATGCGCCGTAGGTGATATCACACCTCATCAACTGAGCCCTAAGTGGTTCGCCGCAATGTGACATGCAGACATTTTATCAGGATTGACTACAAAAATGTGCGCAATTTTCACACAAATATGTTAGTGAAATGCCCTATTGAACAGTCAGATTCTGCTCTTCTGCTGATCGTAGCTATATGATTTTCACGATTTCTCCTTGAAAATGAAGTGAGTTATAAGGATGCAAAGCAAATGACATCGCGTCGTTTTTTTCAAGCGACATTGCAGGAATTGTATTGTATCTTCCTGATCTGAGGCACTGGAAGGAGAAGAGATCGCAGTTATTTGTAGGCAGTCTAGCATTTATTCTTTATGAAGCTATTCAGCTCAAAACAGAACATATTCCTATTCTGTTTAAGCTTAAAAGAACTATAACACTAGCTGCTGCGTTACTAGTATAGAGTACCATGCACATTCTGAGCCGCCCTCTCTTTGTACAGAGCGCAGCGAATACCGACGCATTACAGTAGAGGTTGCAGCACGGTAGGGATCGGAAAAATCGGTATTCTTAAAGGCAGCACCCACTCTCAGAACCCTTTCTGAGTTTTCGATGGTTTCTGAAAGACGAGCTCAAAAAAGATTTGAGGTTCAAATTTTCCGGCTCAAAAATCATTCCTGACCGAGAAAATCGCTCAAGAAGTCTCGTCCACGATTTTGTGGACGAGTTTTCCATTACTCGCGCGCCTTCCACTGCAGTTGGCGACCGCCTCAAGCTCATGGATACGGAAGGCTCGTGCAAATGCACTTATACCCAGTGGTTGCAGCACTTTAACTAGTGTGCAAAACGCACTGACAAGACAACTTGTCCTCATATCCTTCGTAACTGACCCACCAAGTACCCGATTTTTCGGCCATTTTCTCCGCAACGAGCAGCTTACCGGTGCTCTCATTTTAGCTCTTGGCTATTCACCTCCCGAGGGTTCATAAACTACTTGAATCTCGAAGTCCATTTTTAAAGTGGGTGCTGCCTTTAACTCCGCAGAGAGGGGCTATCTAAAGTGCAAAATCCAAAAATCACGTTTACATGGCATGGTATCTTCAAATATGCCCACTGTACGGGTTTGAGGCTGTTCGGAGATTTTGAACCATCGGGTGATCTTCACTCTTGCCCTAGGGGGTGCCCTATGGAGTAAGAGTGATTTTTGTACTCAGCGTTTCAAATAACATATCTACACGAAACTCCACCGGAAAATAACAATTTCGATTTTTCCGGTTCACCGTCATGGTTTTTACTCTAAAAATGCGTAGATATTCTCTGCGCTCTGTATGAAGAGCGCGGTGCTCAGAATATGTGTGTTAGCCTGCACTGGCAATGCAGTAACCAGTAGTAATACTACATTGTTCACGCCTAGTCTTTTACGCCATCAGTGCCTTCTTTCTTCACTCTGCGGGAAGTCGCCGTTGACTTCAGGGCTGTTTCCAGCAAAAACAAAGTGTGGATTCTGAATCGCCATCAAATTTGCTACAAAACCATTTAGGTCTCGTTTCGAAGTTCGGGTTTAATGTCAAAGCCTTCCTTTATAAGCCACTACTTCTTTTTAGAGGAAGACAAATTTTAAAACTTTGTTGGGAAGCGAAAATGAACACTTCATCGTGAATCTCGACGTTTAGAAAAAGAACGAGGTAACACTGCCCGGTATTCCACTTCAAAGCCGTGCGTAGATTTACTCTGGAAGCCTCTCACGCATTTGTTGAACTGGGTTGCCATCTGCGTCAGTGCTAAATTTCTAACTGTGCTGCAACTTTTCTCTCCTTATGAAAGTTACCATCTTAGAATCGATAACTTTGAATTTTGGCTTTCACATGAAGTTAGTTCAGCCTCAGGTTTTATTATTTCCAATGTTCGAGACCTTGGATTCTATAGGAATGGTAAAGTTCCCCCACAAGTAGTAGTAGTGTCAAAGTAGATTATCCACACGACTGAAGACTAATAAATTCTTATATGTATTACTGCGAGAATCTCGTCAAAATTTTGCATCTTGCGACATCTACCTCTTCTGCTGGAGCAAGCTGAACACCGTAGCAAGGAAAAGTTACAAGAAAGGAAAAGAGAACTCAGTTTGTCTGGTCCCGCTTTCAAGTTATTTTAATTTTCATCCATTCAGTATAAGTCAGCAAAAGTCAACAACGGCTAATGTGAAATCCTCCTAGCCTAAGTCCAAATCACCTTATTTGAAAGTTATAATAGTTTGCTTACGTACCATATCTCTAAAAATTAAAAACTCCTGCTTGTGTCATTCCAGCGACTCCCCCTAAACTGGCAGTCTTCGAGGATGAGGAGAAGTCCCGGTTGCTCAAGGAACTGCTTAAGAGCACGAACCCGGACGACCTCCAAGCGGCGAATCGTCTCATACAAACGCTAGTAAAAAGTGTATGTACGTTCACAATGTTACTAGAGTAAACCCTTTACTTCGCCGCTAGATGAAGCAGTTCACAGGAGTTTTGCACCTGGAAGTGTTCGTCGTTTAGGAGGACCAAAAAATGGAGCGGCGGCATAAACGGGCAGATGAGCTGGAGCAGGCGCGCCAGCTGTGCAAGCGGTTAGAGGAAGTGATGATGGACAAGACTGCTGAGCAGCTTGGCATTACTCCGGACATCATCTACTCGGAGGCGAAGATGAAGGTACTTCACGCGCTTTCAGCCGTTTTCTTCCTGCCCTCAACTTATCTGGAGGCAAGCACAAACGCTAGCGAAAATTTCATTTCGGTGTCCTTTTCTCAAAATATTATTGAATGCGTAATTAGACCACCGCGCCAGTACTGACAAGCCTGTCATTCAATAAACATTTTGCTTGAAAAAATGGCTGACTGACAGTCAATGAGCTGAAAACACATGCATTTCGCGTGTAGAGTCGATCGAAAATGCATGCTGTTCGGGAACAAATTCTTCACTTGCTGTTCGAAAAAAGCGTATACGATTTTCTCCCCTGCACCTCATTAAATATATTCTATCCACGGTATTGACCTTTTTATGGCCAATATCTCTCGCCATCTATCTGAAGGAGCTTTTTTGAAAGCCATTCCTGAACCTATTGAAGCAAATGAAAAGTGCCAGATTCCATGAATGGATTTACTCATTTCGGGCGCAGTAATGCTACCTTGCCTTTCATCAAGCGAAATATCTATGTTCCTCATGGTGATATTTTATACTATTTAGCAAGATTTTACAAATCTTGCACATAATTTAATACTTGGAATCTTTATTTTGTACATAATATAATATTCTGTCTCGGTGCATAAAGCAGATTGAAGAGTGCACCTCCTTCGATTGGAGGATCCTTCGATTTTCGATCAGATATTTTCCCGCGTTCTTGGAGACAGAAAAAAATGAAAAAAGAACTTTTATTTGATCTAACATCTCGGAGATTCTTGGGAATCCTTCCGTTCATAAGCTTCTCTGCAACACGAACTGTAATAACTTCAAGCTTTATTGTTAACTCTTGTCAACTCTTTGGCAACAAATCTGCTGCCATAGGTTGTCTCCTCTTGTCATTTGAATTTGCTCCATAGTTAATGTTAATGCACACAACAGCAACATTTAAACTTCACTGCCTGCTTGCCAAACCTTAACAAAAAAATTGAGCGATTTATGGGTCTGAACACACCTACGCTAGGCAATATGATCCGTTTAAAGCCTTTGGAACACATCTCTTACCATTAATCAAAATCTTGGAATAGGGTATTAAACTGCTCCGACATACTGCGACGGACTATCAAAATGTTGGAATAGAGCCTCAAACTTTTTTTGTGACATCGTCTGTATTGTGCCCCAAGGAACTCCCAAACTACTTTCGTTAACGGAAATTTTGATCGCTATTTTTGGATATATGAGCTAATAAATCATTTGCCTTACAGCAAGCAGTAACGTTTGTTTATAAGCTTTTAGGGCGTTTGAGGCTTTTGCAGTAACACTGTGTCTCTCGGAAAAAGCGCGGATCATTTCCGATTAAGCGTGTCAACCAGTCTTGTCAAATCCAAGCTTTTTTAAAAGTTAAGATTAGGAGACAGAGCAAACCTGACACCCTGTGAAGATTCTTATTTTGACTAATTAAGTTGGATCACAAGTCTTTTGAAATGCTACTTCGCTTTCTTTCAGTACACTGAAAATACATCACCCATTTTCAACAGGCTACCCAAATGTTTACTGCATAGTGACAATACAATAAATAAAGAACAGTGTCATTTCTATAAACATGGAGGCGATCTTTTCCCAGGAAGAAGAAGGTGGCAATTTTGAAAAATGCCTTTTGCGATAGCGATAAAAGAAAATAAAAACAAATGCGCTTATGACCACCATTCCGAGCGCAGCTATGTAAACTTCAAAGCTTATCGCACAACGTTGAGAAAAGTTGGTTACCGACAGGGGGAACCATCTAGTATAACAGTTTTCTTAGCTGCTACATAGACATCAAAGTGTTCATGTTCCGATTCGTTGTAATGTTGACAAGCTGCTACTTTAAGATGATCCATAAACTTCTTAGACATTGGCGGACGAGTTAATGGCCGTTCGACCGCATCTGTTCCGATTCGCCAGCGATGCAACAGAGAGCGACGAGGAAGCCTTGGCCGAGATACTTGCAGTCAATGATCAGGTGCAGTTTTGCGGTAATAACGCTGAAGACACAATTTTCAAAAGAACAATTCCATGATTGGCATATTTCTGTTAATCGCCGCTCAAATCTTCCAAGCCACCGAGAAACGATGCTCGAGCACTTTCGAAAAAATCGGTGTAAGAAGGGATCATTAGGCTGTCCCGATTCGGTCACCTCCCGCCTGTCCCTCCCTATTGATCGGAGGGTTTTCGTCAAGAAGCTAAAACAAGATTACTCGTTTTTTCACCTTCTAAATGAAATTGCTTTCTAAAGCTTCCCCGAAATTTAATCAAAGCTCAAGACGCTGGTGGCCAAACCTTGGCAAAGCGTTTGCTGGAGCCCCCGGAACGTTGAAGCATCTGACTTTAATAAGCTAAAAAGGTTACCAAATTCTTCGACGAATAGGATTTCATTCAGTAACTCGTCCTGCTTGATTTTCTTCTGCAGCACGAATTTTCGAGCTGGATTAAAGGAGATTTCGAGATGAAAAATATATGACACTACTTGTAAATTTCGAAATGCTACTCAACGACATTTTCTTATTTTGCCTTTCGCAACTAGGACTCAGGCTGTCTGTGTGAACTCCTCAGTGTCCCAACCGTCCTGTTTGTTCACCACCAACCATTAAGAAGCACATAGTACCAACCCTCATATAATGGAGCAAACGTTCATAATTATAAGTGGCGCTGATTATCATAGTCTGTCAAAATTTTGGCTTGCAGCTAACCATCTTGACCTTCAGACGGAGTATTTTACAAGTATCCAGAAGAAGCTGCATTCTCACGAAGCGTGCGCTGAACATATTCGAAAGTATTTCAATCAGCACACTTGTGCACCCAGACATCAGAATTTTGGCAAGTGATAATAGTGAGATTTGAAAAGAATTATTGCCTAGCTTCATCGTGCTACCGTAAATTCTCCCGTTCTCGTGGGTTGGGCCAACTATTTGTTTACAGTACCAGCTGCAGCATATTTTCCCTGTGGCCCACCAAAACCACTCGGATCTAAAGATCGCCACAGGAGAAAAATCTGAAGCTATTACCGATATAAACGCAAGAAGTCAGGGATGTGTACTCTAAAGAACAGTGGAAAGTTGAGAAGAATGAGGTGTTTGACGAGAATTGGGTGAAAGGGCGATGGTGTAGACGGAGGCGATGTCAGTCGGTAGGAGGAGGTGGGAGGTTGGTTCCCCTCGGGCGCTAGCCAGCAGCCCGCCAGCCAGCTCGACCGACCTCGCGGCCGACGACGTCAGCCGGATGACCAGCCCAGCGGCGGCTTGCGAACTCCGTCCGGCGTTCCTTACTACCTCGAGCTCGTCGTAAGCTGCAGCAGCATCTCATTCGGCTCGTCGCTCTGAGTTGATTGATTAGGTTGGCGGCGATTCCGTAGCCCTCCTTCAGAGCCGAATAAATACGCGGCCCGGCTGTTTTAAACCTCACCCCCGATCTACGCTACTCACGTCCGACACCATGTTTCAGGTATATATCACAGCATCTTCACCTTTTCCACTGATTTTAGCTCTCACTATACGTGACTCCCTCTCATTTATCAATCGCCCACGTTCTGAGATCCACCAGGCTAGCTGCTGCACCTATGAACTCTTTATCCTCAACTCTCTTCGGCCTGTTTTGAACAACAACTTGAATCTTCGTGCACAAGGCCGGGGAACACATTTAAGAGCCTCTGCGACTATTTGATTTGCTTGCAGTGAATATTCTATAGCTCTCGACAAGTTCTCGTGACTTTGTCTTATCCTACATCATGGAGAAAATCAGCTAGGAACCGTTGTTTGAGGCATTGTTTTTGATGACATAGCCTCCCAGAAGTGATAAATTAACAGTCCTAATCTTCCATGAGCTTCCTGACTCATGGTATGGAAAAACTCTAAGCGTCTCGATGATTTCTCAGTTTCTGTAGGTTCCCTTAATGAAGGGAAAATCTTCCTTTTTAAATAAATTAGTGCATTTTTTTGAGCTTAGTGTCACGCTTCAATGTCGTCGTAAAGAAAATACTCTGCGACCTAAGTTAAGTGGTAATTCAAGGCAAAGATCATTGTTGGAATTTGAAAGAAAATCTTTTCTCTATTTTCTTCATCATGTTCTTCGTTTTACCTTAAGCGTAGCATACCCAACAAATTGTTTCTCTGTAAACTGATCAAATTTGAGCGATTTTGTTCCAACCTCTACATCCCATTCTCTGAGATCTCAGCGAGAAATTCTGCCAAAATTGTCGGAAATTTTATGCTAAGGACTAAGGATGCAATTCTTTTCTGAGAAGAAGGTTTTTTAGTTATGAAAACATTAAAGTTCCCGGCTATTTGCACTACTAACATTACGATTTGCCTTCAGATCCAGAAAGAAAGAATTTGCAACGAAACTAAAAGACCTATTAAAAATATGGCTTAGATAGACAGATTTTATGCTCTCCTTTCGCAATTCGTAAAAATTCCATCCTGTACTCCCTATCGTCTAAATCTGGCTTTTTTAAATCTTTTGGTCTTGTGAATCAGCTGAGAGCAAAATCGGATACTAAGCAAGTGAAAGAAATGAGAACTTGTTTACACTGTTATGTAAGAAAGTGATGTCATAATTCAACTACATTTTCGCTTTAAATAGGTAAAATCTTACAGGTGAATCAACTAATTCAAAAATACCGGAACTTTTCCCAAACAGGACGTGTCCGGCAGCACAATGGCGGGTCTTCGGAGGAAGCTGCAGGTTCGTATTTTTTCCATTAAAGTAAAGCTGTATCGGAAGAGAATGCCTACAAATAGTTGCACTTTTTACTAGAACATAGAGTAACTCTTCCAAAAGAAGTTTTTGGAATTTGTTTGCAATAAGATTTCATTGAAGTTCTCGTTATTCTGGCCTTCTCAAGTGAGCTCTGATGCTATTGGTGATTTTACACACACTGTAGACTCGAAGTTAGCACTGCTATGATATTACTTTTTAGAATAAGCCTTAAGTATAGGCTTGCATCTCGCTTCTCCGCAGCATTCGCTGTTTCCCGTTCAGCTTCCACTTCTTCTAATTTCATTTACAACGCTATCTCGGAGACAGCTTCCCAGCCCACTTTTTCCAGACCTTCTCGGACCTGAGCCATCTGACTCCCTCACGGCTCCGACGTCATCTACCGTACCACTAGATTTCCACGCAGATGTTCTGCTGGAACAGAAATGTAGCAAGGACGTGCCAAGCAGCAGTTCGGAATTTCCAGACGTTCCGTTCATTGGATTTGATAGGGTAAGAGCTGGCACTACGTAGTGTTGAACTCTACTAAAAATGTGCTAACGTTGTTTTCAACAAAATGTTTCTCAGCTAGGGTTTCGCCTCTAACGAGTCCTGAGAGGCTCTCGTTCGATATCCTCAAAATTTGGGCACACTGTCCGAGTAAATAGGATTAGCGCCAATTTGTGAGCGTTTACGTTGAAGTGGAGGATAGCTTGTGTCCTGGAAGAGGGCCGACCAATATGCCGCTTTATGAAGATATCTCACTGCGACAACATAAAATGTTTTTCTAACATTTATAATTTGAAGCAAGCGAAACTGAGGCCTTTTTCAATACACTGCTATGTCTTAGCATTTTGCACAGTCTGGAAGAAGAAAATCAAGCAAAATTAAGCATTTTTTGATGAGGTTTGTGCACCTTGCGGAATGAATAATTGTTCTAGAGATCGCAATTAGTTGGCATATAAATTAACTTCAGCTCTAAGAAAGTTTTGAGTTCTACGGTCTAAAAGCCAGCAAACAATAAAATGCGCAGCTGTTGCCAACCCTTCGCCCTCATTAGACAGACTCATCAAGAAAATGAACTTTATCCTCAAGGGGCTTGACGAAGCTTAATGGCTTCACAAAGTAAATTTCATGTTTGTTGCAAATCACTTTGCTTTTAAGTGGAGTCAAAAATGAAGAAGGAAAAGCTGAAGTATTGCCGGAGTTTGAAAAATAATCCGTGAGAATTTCATGGGGGAAGGAGTCATTTATTCATTATAATAACATGTACTTTTACAAAATCAAATGTTTGGGAATAATACCTGCACGCTACGCAGACTTTCGATGGAGTAACTGCTGTTTTCAAACAACTTTGTGAACTCTGTAACACTTCTAGGGCTTGTCTTTCTTCACCAATGGAGCACAGTCAAGAATCACATCCCAAAATTTTGGAACTAGAAGAGTAGCAACAATAACTCAATGAAATTGGAGGAAGTTAAACGTGCTTTACAAAAAAATGTGCTAAATGCTCTAAAACAACTCGCAAAGCCCTCTTTATCTGTTTCTTCTGTAATAGCAATTGATGTACAGTTCATTAGAAAAGTCTTCATCACATTACCAATAGAGCATACCCTGTGGCTGAACATAATCAGAAGTGAGTAACTTCTAGTCACCCCATAGTTCTGCCAAGGCCTTTCCCGATAGTTCGAATACAGGAATAATTTGTGGTGACAATAATATAATATTAATTTGTGGTCTATTATCTTACACCCAAGACTTAGTCCCCGACAAAAATTTCGATCGCCTATGTTGAGAGATTTGGACGAAATTGGAGGATTCGAAATTGATTTGTTCAGCTACAGCATGGAGTTTTTTGGGTAAAGTGAGAAGATTGGTTAACGCTAAAGTATCATGTTACCGA
>KN549645.1:111186-121640 GCA_000797555.1 Oesophagostomum dentatum | reverse complement strand
TTTGAAAATACCCGATTTTTCATGGTCTGGCGATTTACGAGAAAAAATCGAGCTCATAACAAGCTCATTTGTGGGTGAGTAACTCAGAGAGATTGAATAAGACCTATGAATAAGAACTATGAAATCGTGGTCGCACAGAAATTAACGGAAAATTATTTTTAAAGGAAGTGTGACCTAACAAGTTTATGCTAGCATATTTCACCTTATGCTGGCATTTGCGGACTTGTGAAGGTGTGATGCGCTTCACTATCATATGATCCCTTTGAGATTTTCTGATATTTCTTTCCATTTCATTTATTGCATGTTAAATCGTGTGGCCTTGTAAAAGTACGCAAATACACCAGAGAAAAAACACCGCTAGAGAAAAAAATACGATCAAAATTTGCGCAACAGTCAGTGTTAATTTAAAACTCAAAACATTCAAATTCAAGCCACCAGAGGATTTACCGACGATCAGTGATTACTGTTCAACATTTTAGCGCATTTTTTGGCTGGGAGATTCTTCTTATTAAGTAAACAAAAAAATATCCAACTTCAGCTTTGTTGATAAAGAATCGCTACGTTACGCCTTGCTAGTACAACATAGTATTTGATATGATTGCCTCTAGGGAGGGAGGGTCTAGATGCAAAAAAAAATTGCTCACGATCAGCTGCAGTCTAGCGGACCCAGTAAAATTTTTCCGAAACGAAATGAGATTGAATTTATGCCTTCTAAATCTGAACAACAGTGTATTAAAACTACAGGTTTTCTTTCCAGGATACTGAGAGTACTATCTTAAATAAATCAAAAGCTCTAATCGTAAGCCTACTGGAATTATTCTGGAGTTTCCTGATAGTGGAAGGGTTGCGTGAAGATTGAAAATAGTGGTGTCACATTCTATATAGGGCATGCGCACGGTTTATAAACCTGGAGAAGAACCCCACTTTTTCTAGAACAAAGTCCTCTAAAAATATTATATACGACCGCTGATGCTTTCACAGTAAGAGTAGTCTAAAAAAGGTCCATTTAAAGGCAGCATACGCGGAAAACAAGGTCGGTGGGATTTCCGCACAGAATGATAGAAGATCTCCATCTAAGCAGGGCTTTTAAAGTCCGGACCTCTAACACCTTTTCTAAGCTAAGAAAAAGACCTAATAATTTGCCAATGGCTTTGAATTCACTCGACGATGCTTCAGTATACAGTTGCAGAGAAATGGCCGTATCAGAAGAGAATGAATCCTGCAACTTCATATGGCTTATCTGCGATTGCTAGCTAAAGCATCCATGGGTCAGTTGAGTTCGACCGCGCTCGTCTACAGCCCGAAAACTGATAACGTACTCTGCCGCATCGTCGTCTGAGTTCAAAGCCCTTGGGGTAATCATAAGTGTTTTTCTCGGCTTAGAGAAGGTGTCAGAGGTTCGGACTTTGAAAGCCCTGTTTGGCTGGAGATCTTCTATCGTTCTGTATGGAAATCTCATTGACGTTTTTTTCCGCGTACGCTGCCTTTAAGCAAAAAATCCAATTTCCTTGATTTTATCAACATTTGAATCGACGTATCATTGACTTTACAAGTTACAGTTGGCTCGTATTGCCAAATGCGATGAACTTTTGTCCTCTCAGCGCAAAGAAGCAAATTACATTGACGTGACCAATTATGAATGAGATCCACAGCACCTCGCAGAATTTCAGAGTCTGCACTGCTCAGTATTAGATTTTTCATGCTATGGCCGATTTTTAAGATTGCTCTCCGCACTATCGGATTGTTCTGGTAAAAACAGTTTTCTAAAGTATTTTCACAAAAATTCTGGCACGTGTTTACAGTATAAAAGCTATTTGCCAGCAATTTTCAACGCGAGAAATCCGGTGGTGTTAACAGTTTTCTCAAAAATTAACAGGAGCGTGAGAATCTCAAGGAAGGTCTATAATAGTGCAGCGTTCGACATCGTGAAAGACCTGTTCAACACATAACAGAGTGGTAGTTTTCTTGGAAAAATCCTATCGGAAATGAGCTTCTAAAGTTAAAAACTACGACAAGCCAAAATACAGAGCACAGAGCAGATCTTTGAATGAAGGGCAGACAGCCAGAGATTTTTCTATTTCACCTAGAAATTTGCGAAACTATACAAACGTAGGCAATTATAGTAGTTTGATTCATATTCACGGCTGTGTTTTGGCTTCGTTGTTTGACGTGTCATAGCTCCTATTGATGTCAATTTACATCTTCGTCAAGCTCTTTTTCCAGAAAAGAAAAAATTCTGCTACTTACGCTAGTTAACGCCCATGAAAAAAACCATACCATCGATTGCCAACGGAAAAGAACTGAAGCAACAGCTCTTTAAGACGAAGAAAAAAAACTAAAAATTTGCTACAGCCGTGATTTCTTGCATTCTCGCCTCATGCATAATGTGCTGCTTGCAGTAAAAGAAGCCTCTTCCATCTTTCTGCTCCCCTTGCAAGAACGATCTATTCGGGTGCGAAAAGTTTCACAGCTTCATATTTCAAGTGTGCCTTGTCCGAATACCGCTTTAAATCTCTACAAACTGTCCAACGTTTCTCGAAAGGAATGTTGACATAATGCTGCAAAAAGACATTTTCCTTGCACATTAAGGCTCTGCTCAGGGTTATCCTGCGTTCTCGTATACATAATATGGTTGCACTTACATCCGTTTATAATTATTCCATAGAAGGACCTACAGTTCGTATGGGTTCTAAGTAGGAAAACGTTTCTACCCAAGGAGAACTATGGGGTAACAGGGAACGCAATTTAGTTTGATAGCACGTGGCCCGCTCTGCCATGTTGAGCTTTCGATGCTTGATTTAACTAACCTAGCTATTCAAATTTTTCAAACTATTACTGAGGAATGTCAAGCTGAAGCATGTTTGTTCGATTTTCCTAAAAACAGTCTGGATCTACTGTATGCAGTAAAATAGAGCCTTCTACCAACTGCAGAACTTAAGCGTTTCTGACTCTGTAGTGCCAAAATCCCATGAATTTTGAATGTTACCATATTACCCTACAATATTCTCCTTTTTCACGGGCCGATTCTAGGCGTTTCAGTACCCATATTCAAAAACAAGTGTCTAAAACTTTAGTGAGCAGGCCCAGTTTGTGCTCAAGAAGGAGTAGATTCATCATCAACAATTTATTAAGAATTAGCCGTACTCCAGTTTCCCTCTGTGAAGCTTCTTCTCTAAAAATTTAGCATCCTCCTAACTGCTCTCAGCTCTGTTTTGATTCATCTTCAAACCTTTTTGAAACAACGAATATACGTTGGAGGAGTAGAAGAGCGTCCAATGCGCAGCACTTTTTTGCTTAATCCACAAAGAGCAAGATGCCTAGAGTTCGTTTTTTTTTGACAGCTTGAGACTCCGTAATTCAAGGTGATAGAAATTCCTACGAGTGGACCTGACCAGAAATTCAAAAGCGGCTTAAACAAAGGAACACATGAGCCATTTACGCATGTACTGCATATTACAAGTAACCAGGTTTTGTGATAGAAGTGGCTGATGTAGGAAATCTCCACAAATTTATGCAGCAGCTTCCTGTCACAGCGGATACGACAGCCTTTTGTCACGACAAAACTCCTCCCCCCGTTCTGAAGCACTAAAGTTTTACTATGATAATACCACCATTCCTAGGTGAAAATACTACATATCAATCACTCCAATCTAAACTTGTGTAACTAAACCAACGATCAAGCAGGCGGCAGATTAGGTTGCGTACGTCACCTACCATTGTCTATCCAGTGATTGAAGTCTGACGGCTCCTCATCCTCAGTCAAGGATGAACGACGTTTTGATCGCTTTGGTCTCGCAGCGAAATGAGTTCTACACTGGATATAATGCACGCTTCCTCTCATATGGAGCCTAAAGACCTTTTAAAAGTGCCGCAGCGTGTGAGGAGTGAGCAGCTAGTTCCAGCTAAGAAGAAAGTCCACGAAATGTTAGAAGCTGTTATCCATTGTTGACCTACTGCTCAGCCGCCGCCGCCGTTTTGATCTAGAAAAAGTCGAATGTTTCTTCGTTTTAAATCACCGATTTTTTAAAGGAGATTACTGCTGCTTTGCAGCTGATTTTTATTTCCCCACTTTGCACAGTTAGGAAAGTGCTGGGGTAATTTTCCAGAGTTTTTGAATGACTTCTGCAACGGGGTCAGCTGAATATCTTCGGAAAAACTGGTGGGCCTTCGCAAAGTTCTGCTGGCAATTTTTTTTCGTCACATCTCGGCTGAGTGAGCTTTACTACGGGCCAATATCACGCAGGATATCTCAAACTCGAAGTAGCTCTACCAATGACCAAGTGAGTGGCCCGAATATATTTTCGGGGGATGAACAGCGACCGTAATCACTCTGCAGCGATTCCTGTAGCGATGCAATAGCTAAATCGAAGAGCAAAATCCTCCGTCTAACCTAAGGGCCGTCGACCTCGAAGAAACTCAACCGGTTACGAGGGTACGAGGCTCTTCCAGTCACCGAGCAAGTGCTAAAAGGCAGTTTATGGGCTGACGTGCGGTCCCCTAGTATACTAGTCCTTGTAACACGGGCCTTTTCTGAGTCAGTTCCTGGCGAGTTCCTACTTTTACGTCGTTACAAAAGTTCATCAAATAAAATGGGACTAAATTTTCTTAATTTCTCAACAAATCAGAAAAGGTCGAACAAAAATAAACAGTAAAAGACCACTTTGGAAATAGCGCAATGTCAGAACAATAATAATTTCATATTTGTATGCACGAAGCTTACTTATGCACAAGGCTTCTCTCAACGACAGCAGAACGTGTAAAGTGCGACCTCACCGAAAATGAACTTTGATTGGAGTCTGTTCCTCAAGTACGTCGAAGCCGCTTTATTTTTCTATAAGTACGTAGGTGACCATGTAACATCGCGTGCTCAGCGCGATGAACCAGAACCTCAGAAATCTCAGTTCAGCAGCCCAGTCTAACGAAGATAGCAACTACCAAAGGCATTTAGTGCTGAAGCATTCTGGAGCATAATAATCTCTCATATACGGTATGCGGTGCACATGAGACGCAACAGTTGCGTATACATATTTATATCATAGAATACGTCAAAGATGTCAAGTTGAACCGGAGCTGTCGTCCATTTAAAATTGGGAAAATTACGATTTCATTAAGGTGATGAAAAAATCATATATCATATGATGCCTTAGCGGCCTGGAATATTACTCATAGCTTGATCTATCGCGAGAAGAACGCTTATCGTTGATTCAGAAGCTTTCAAAGTGGAACAAACATAAGACCCCTGTCTTTCAATCGTCCCTGAGGAAGAAAGGGTGATCATTATTCTGATCACTATTTTAAGATTCACTTTCTTGTTAACAGCAGTGGTGCAGTGGAACTACTTCATAGAAAACGATCTCGAAAAAGCTCTTCGGGAACATCTCATTAAGTTCCACTAATTTTTTTAAAGCAAGAGTTCTACGTGCAGAAGATGATCCGACATCGCAGGCCTCCAGTGGGAGACGAAGACGAAATTCTGTTTTTTTTTTCGCAGCCGTTTGCGTACTCAAATAAAAGAACAGCTCTCGATTGACAGAATATTGAGAGGAGTACAAAGAAAGCAAAATATGCGAAATTGTTGAGACGAACTATAGGATGTCGATTTCCTCCACAGAGATTACTTATTTTCTAAATAATTTGAGAAACTTAACTAACATCTGCTATAAACCGCCACTGGATTTGCTATGTTGGCCGAAAATTCTTTCACTACTCGCTGAGGACTGCTAGGAAAAACAAAAACAAAAACCGATGATCGGGTCCCCTTTCCAAGAGGGCACTGATGAATACGGGCCGTAGGAGTCCCAGTAGGGAAATACAGCTCAGCCGCAGTTTCCCTATTACCTCCTCCTAAAATGACATTAGCCGTTTTTGCTGGCCACCACCTTTATCAAAAAAAAAACTCTTGGAAGTGGTTTGGAACAACACATTAATAATAATGAAAATGTATGAAGAAATCGTTCCCTCTTAAAGCCAGCACTCACGCTTTCAAGCTTTCTGAGTTCTCGACAGATTGTGAAAGAGGAAGTCAAAAAGTAGGTTGAGGTTCAAAAATCTCGGTGCAAAACTCATTGCTGACCAAGAAAACGGCTCCAGAAGATGTGTAGTTCATGCGTACTTACGTGATTTAGCGGACAAGGTGTCCACTTCGTTTTGCGCTTTGGCTAGAGTGCTATAACCGTTAAGCATGACTGAAAATGTGAAGCTCTTCCATATTCTCGCAGTGGAGCCGATTCAGTGCTCCAGCATCAAACGCACGACGAAATTGACAACTCGTCCACGAAATCATGGAGGTAGGCATGACATTTGCACCAGTGAAATGAACCAGTGCTCTCGCTCGGTAATGACCTCTGAGCCAGATTTTTGAACCTCAATATATTTTATGGTCCCTCTTTCAGAATCCATCAAGAACGCAGAAGGCGTTGCGGACCAAGATGCTGAATTTGAGGAGATTAATAAAAGATTCTGTAACACTAGAAGAAGGGAAGGATCTCATACATTTCATCTATATGCGATTTATCAGTAATAGCTCGACATAGGTAGGCCAGAATGAGTAAACTCGTCCATGAAGAAGCTTAGCTGGAAGTGCCAGCACACTGAAGGCGTGGGAATTGGGAAATTTTTGCGCTGAGAAGACCTCTCATCTCAGGAAAAGACGTGTTTGCTCTGACAGCTTCGAAGGCTCTACGACTTACTTTCGTAATCACATCAACTATTCTTAAATTGGAAGATAGGCAAGCAATTCGATTTAGTAATTCCTCTAATAAGTAATTCTTGAATAAAAGCACAAAAAATGAAGTAGTCACCGCAGATATAAACAGGTTCGCCCCTAATCTGAGATTCAAATTCTATATTTCAGGGTAGATTTCTATTTAAATATTCTACGACCAGACAGAAAAAGATTTTTCGCAAAGCGTGAAATTACAGACATTAGCGACAAGCACAACATTCTGTCCTTCATTTTTTTGTAAATCTTCCGCATTCAAATCGTCTTGATTTGCTGACTGACTTGGAAATTGCAGAGCGATCAAAAATGCCGCTTGATTTGATTCTTCTAACGTCCATCTTACTCGCTACTATTTAACTCAGACACTTGGAGCTTTTTTCTTATCGACATGCTAGTGAAATTCAGTTCCGTGGGAAAAGAAAATGTCTGGTGGCTTGTTTGTCTAAGCCGGCGTACTCTTCATCACTATCGCAGGAATTTTCCAGAAAAAAAAACTTTGGGAAGAAAACAGACGATGTGGTGTTGAATGACAAGCGTAGATCTGCTTTCACTTTAAATTTATTCAAATGGCATGGCGTCGGGTGTAGAAAAGATAGAACAGAAATACAACACTGGCACATCTTCGTTGATGTCAGGTCTCGAAAATAGCAATCATCCATGGAAATTCACATGACTGCCTTTTTAGAAGCAGCACCCACGCCAACGCAAGACGATCCCGTGTTCAGATCTGAAGCGGGTAAAAGAGTTGCGTTGACCCAGATGCCCAAGTGAACTGATGCGAACACTTAAATTTCAGCCGAAAGTGGTGAAGGAAAACCAGTGGATTTTCGCACCATCACCATGTTTACCAGAATGAGTTTGTGAAGAAGGCACTGAATGCAGAACACGACACTAAAAATCCATTTAACTTGAAAAATGACACCGAAATTTGCCAAAAACGAGCATTTGGGGGTAAAATTGTCCAGCTTTGGGTATTCGCGAGTCTATTCTCCTAAAAAGAAAGGGACTGAGTAACACTTAGCCAAGCCTACCTGATGAACAAGGAAGATCTGCGTATTTGAAATGAAATTATCATTCTCGCGGGTTTCGGCATGATTCGCGATCTTGGGGCACAATGTACAACTCGTCCAAACTCCTCAAAGGCAGTGCAGTGTATGCGGAAATCCTCGATACTGAGATTTTGGTAAGAAAAAAAAGAAGACTCAGAACAGCCTCCAAAAGCTGAAAAAAACAGCCTTTTATGCTCCAAAAAACGCACAAAATGCGCCCTAATAGCTTTTTTTTACAGCGCTTTTAGATAAATTTGGAACATACTACCACTACACATTGCAGCATTGACGAGCCCTGCTCTTTCATTCTATCCTAAAAGTAAGACATTGAAAGCTGACCTGAGAGGTCGTTCAAACATAAGGTTTAGGCGCAAGAACAGCAGGCACAGGACAGAGGCCTAATCAAGTTGACTGTCCCCAATTCTGGTATGCGTTGAAAGATCAAGGCCCCTCAATACGGCTATGATGATAGCACATCCAAGTTTGCCTAAGGGCACTGTAAAAAGAGGGTGATTAGTGCGCATTTTGTTCGTTTTTGAGGCATAAAAGGCTGTTGAAAACGGTATTGAGCACCTGCACCGCGGCAACCGTACTCATGGCATTGTCTTCTTTCATTCCGTACCAAAATCTCAATATTGAAGATTTCCGCGTACGCTGCCTTTAAAATAGCTCCTCACTTAACCAGGAAATTGTGACTTCTCACAAACTCTAGCTTTTTTAAACAGGTTCCCATATTATACAGCCCAATAAAACATTCCTTCACACAAAGATCAACGAAATGATTTTAGCGTGAGTGCCGCTTTTGAGCATCGGTTTGGGGCACAAAAAATAGAAAAAAAACGCATGAGGATCTCCAACACCAAAGAAACCTAGGTAAAACGCACGAGCAGAGCTTTCTATGCATGTGACTGGATATTTGACAGTGATAATCACAGCTTACGGATACTGAACGACGGAAAATAGTTGAAAATTTTACCTAAGGTCTGCTGGGTAATCAGAGAGAAGAGAGCCCAACGGAGAAGACAATACAGGTGATAGGGTACCTTCGCTTTTCAGAATGAGCCATGACGCTACCTACCAGTTGTAAAGTTTATGCGCGTTATTCCGCCGAAACTTTGGATTGCGTTGGTCATTTTTCTCAAAAAATGACATATGTCGACCCTCTATCTATTGAATCCTATCTTTTTGCGTGATTTTCAGGTTGCTAAAAACTTGTAAAAGAATCACGAATGCAGTAGAATTGCCACTGAATGTGTTATTAAGAGAAACGTTTGGCAGACAGCGCCACATTAGCAACCCATTAATAGATGCGCGAATCGCTCGAATAAGGATGGCGTAATGTTTTTGAAATGCGGGTAGAAGTGCTACAAAGGAGCTTGCAATTTATACGACGTGTCTACTCTATTCATGAGTTCAGAAAGAATCCCACATGTGGGTCGTTCTATCCTCGATGAATACACAAACTGAACTTGAAATGTGAAACGTGCTCCCAAAACTGGAGCTCAGCCGACATCATCAGGCCATATAGCTTAGAACTTCCACTTGCAGACAACGGCCTTCAGGCTGTCACTTGCAGCTGCTTTGAATTGCAGTAAGGTAGCATATAGGGGGCGAACCTGCACTTAAACCTAGTGTCTGTCTGTCTTGCACCCGTAGCAAAAACCTCTCATAGGCAGCGCCTTCTCGGTCTAAGATCTCTAAGATTTTGAAGACTTCGAGTTCTTGCAGCATTTCGTTCAGCACAAAATAGGGAATTGGAAAAGGCAAATGTTCTGACTAGCGATTTACTAGGGAGATCTAAACCCTTCGTTTGATCTTGGGCAGATTGGAACAATGTGCAGATGCAAGATTTTCCTGATTCTCGAGCTGTGGATGCTGTGATGGCAACCTACGGCTCTGGAGGTAGCCAGACTCCATCTTATTTATTAAATTAATAATAATATAATAATGTAATAAATGTAATAATAATGTAATATTTGTAATAACGTAATAAATGTAATAATAATGTAATATTTGTAAATTTAAATCAAGAACTTCTGATGTTCCACTTCTAAAATAAGTTTTTCTCGCCGCTGCACACTTGGAGGTTGAAGAAATTCCTTGAATCATACATTTTTTCTCGTCCAGAATAAGCTCAGTTCAACTTTTGTTCAAAATTCAACAACAAATCCTTCAACCTGACAGTGAATGAGTATTGCAGTAAATGTAGATTGTTGGTAAAGAAGTTTGCAGAAAATCTTCTTACATACCGGAAAATGAATCAAGCCTCAGTGATCCTTGACCATGCATCGACTATTTCGAGCAATTTTTTTCGGAGTGATAACATCCGTGCTAAAATTCCTAGATTTCGGTGTTATTATTTGCACCAAATTTTTATTTCTCATTAGCATTGGCAGTCAAAAAGGTGTTGGTAGCAAAGAAAAAAACTATTATTACCGGACTACCTATGGTAATATTTCACTCCCTCTATAGTCACAGCCAGCTTGCTTGGAGATTATCGGTTTTTTCCCTTCTCTTTCTTTCTTTCTTTCCCTTCTCGATGGTACTCTGACATGGTTGCGTGCATTATCACATATTCCTATCCAAACATAAAATAAAGAAAACCCTTTTAACGAATCGCACGTACCACAAAAATTCCTGAATTAATGACCTTTGTGCATAATCTAAGAGGCGAAATGTAGCAT
>KN549645.1:83302-96425 GCA_000797555.1 Oesophagostomum dentatum | reverse complement strand
AGAAACTACGAATTTGCACTATTCATCTAACCGAAGAAGAACTAGATCCATTGGTAGTGCATATTGCAGTTCCTTCCTTTTGTGTAGCTAAAATATACCAGGAGATTATGGATAAGGACACCTAAGGGGTCATCCCTATAAATCCACGTCAAACTCATCCAGCTACGTGCTCGAGCGTCATTTTAAACAAACAATGGGGATGGCTTTGAACGTGAGACTAACCTCCTCATTGCAGATTTGTTATCACTGTGGAGAAATCCACACATGAAGAAGCTTAATGGACAAAATGAACTCTGCGAGCTCAACATATCGCCAGTGCCTCGGGTAATCGTAATCTCTCATCAATATATGGGGTACTAACTGGACACAACTCCTATTTCAAATTGGCCAGTCAGGCTTTTTATGCACTTATACGAATGACATTAGTCACAAGCGCGCTTTCCTTGTGCGTACGAAATGAAATAATCCACCTGACTTTCCTTTTCAACTCAACGTCTGAAGGGTATGCGCAAGCTCCACGGAAATGTTTTCGACAGAGTTGAAAGACGCAGCTTGACTGACCTTATCTGACCAGGCCCACCAGAGTAGATATGGCTTTAGCCCGTTTCGGTCAGGTACTCTGGAGATACAGCGCTCGAGAGTGATGTGGGTCCACACCCTAGCAGTTGTGGCCCGCCTCGGCTATTCTGTCTCAACAAATAATTCAGGCATCTCTTACATCTATGATTCTCAAAGCTCGTGTTTTTTCCTAAATGTTCTTACATTACAACCTTGTCTTACCCTACATAACTCGCTGATTATAGCTTGAGCAATTCGCTTAAAGGCACAGGTCCACCCCAAAACCATTTCTGAGATTTTGACGTAGTCAGAGTTTATAGCGCGAAATGAGTATAATGTACGTGTTCTACGCCATGAAACTGCTTGTAATAGCTTTTTAGAGGGATGGAAGTGGTCCAAATAGGCGAGGCAGAGCTGCTCTCATTTGTTCTCGCCCGTACACTTTCAGTTCTTCCAATAAGGAGGTTATTTGAAATGTTGAGTATAATTTCATTAACTCAGCTGTATCTAACATGCAAACCATGTAGCACTCTCGTACATACCATGCTCCATACCTTGCGCTACACAAGAACGAACATGTAAACTGAATTGGAAAGTCGCACCTCCTCTTGCTACATATTCGCGAAAAAGTCATCGAAAGAGACATTTTTTCGGGGAGTTTTAACTTTTGTGCGTTCTTTCTTTGGCTTTGGGCAACCCAACGGCTAGTGTATAAAAAACGCAAAAATCTCAAAATCGATTTTTCCGTGGGTGCTGCCTTTAAGGGCTAAGTATGACCTACATTTTACGCGCATGGATGGTTCTCCACATTTGGAGCTTCGGGTGATCTCCGCTGTTTTAGTAAAATGCGCCAATGATTCCCTGTTATTCCTATCGCTACTTTTCGAGGCTTGAGAATATCACGCCTGTAGTTGACTGTCACCTTTCTCCTCCTTGCCAGTAACAAGTTAGTCTTGCCTCCGTCTCCACATTTTCTTATGATCATAGCTCTCCTGAAGATACCCTCCGTTGACCGCCAGGCCTTACGCATGCCCACAACACGGTCTCCATTGACTCTGCCAGCCATAATTAGTGAACCACGCAGGTGACAAAGACCCTGTTTTATGCGTGTGTACAGAACCATTCCAGCTACATAGCTGCAAATAGAGGAGTTTTTATTCGTGAATTCCAAGAAATCTAAACTCAAACGGTGTGCATTTAATTCCGCCCACCCCTGTACAATACTGGAATCAGCGGGTACCGTGTGTTGAGGAAATGCTTCTATCCCAAAGACGATTTTGAGGTGAGACTGTGCCTTTGGAAAGATTTTCATGTTCTAAAAACTTCTGAAGAATAATGCTTTATCAGTGATCATATAATAAGTTTTTGACTTTTGTTAAGCTAGAAGGTGGTTTTTGCGAGTTTTTAGGAGACTTATCGTACACTAATATGGAATCTTAGTATTCGCTTCATAGTAAATTTAGTTTCATTCTCATTATTTCGTAGTTCTTTTCTGTTACTAATTAGAAATAAATAATGGTAATGAGATGATTGGTCGTAAGATAATTGCTCTACCTAGGTTTTCATATCAGAGATGAGAAAACGGAAGAGAGGTTTAGATCACACATCGACATTAGCAGAATCACAAGTTTTGGGGGAGACGTTGCTAAAACAAACTTTTAGACTGAAGCCATCGAAAAGCTCGGCAGCCTTTTCGCTATGAATGTTTTAGTAGATTTCAAGTGTGAAATGCAAGGTATTTTTCTGCGTTTTTCTGCTCCTCAAGCTCTGATAAATGTAATTAAGCGGTATCGATACTAAAGCAAAGTCTATCTAACATACCTATGTGCCATCCATACGAATAGGCTACTATTTCATGCTGCTCTTCACCAATGGTTGTATATAAAGAATGAGGAAGTATTAGAGTTTGTGATGTCAAACTTTGAAATTCTGCGCTACTGATGCTGGAGATGCTGCTGTTAAATATTGCAAAAGTATTATTTGCTAAAAGGAAACTGCGCGAAGAAGATCATCTAATGTGCTAGTATGAATGAAGCCATATCAACGATGTCAGAATTTTCTGGTCCGTGAAAATGCCATAAAAACAGAATGGGTGGAATGTTAAGGGTAGAAACAAGCACACTGTAAGGAGTGATTCACTGAATGCATGAAAGCTAAGATGTAGATGCTACTAGAATTTTCCTAAAAATAATATCCTTGCACTTACTAGTCATGATTCACTGCAAGGCAGAACATATTACCTTAGTTATTCTGCTTGTGCGAATGAGCAAGTGTTAAAGCTATGATGTGAAAGTTGCAATGCTACAATGTTTCACGGTTCTCTTTGTCAGATAATAAAACTTGAAAAATGGTAAGAAAACACCTGCTGGAAAAGAGTAAAACCTCACTTATCTACGGGGTCAGTGTCCATGGATAGGCTTCTAAAACATATAGTATGTAACACGAAGAATTAGAATTAAGATTACAAAGAAGCTTTAAAAAATTCCGTTGCTTTCGTGAAAACTTTTTCCCGGCTCGTTTATTATATGGGAAAGCTTGAATTTTTTAAGGGAAAACTGAGAGGTTCATGAATACAAATATTTTAAAGCGGGGTGGAGTAAGGGCACCTTCAAGATCATCAATTATCAGGGAAAATAAAAGCTGACACCTCTGAATATGTAGTAGTTATTTCCAGATTAGCTTCATAAGCTTTACTTTTATTGCTTTGAGCATTTAGAGAGTAGTTAGTCTTAAAACGCCTATATTTTTGACGACTTCTAGACTGATTTAATTATCTTCCTTAATTCTATGCAATTTTACGTGATTTTATCGAAAACAACAACGAGAAGTAACTTAATAAAAGATGTAATAAGTTGCAAAACAGAAATCCCACCTCATGTAACTTATATACCGTCAGAAAGGAAAAAGAAGAGGCAGATGCTGTGTTGAACTGAAGAAAGCTATCGGAGAAAAGTCCGTGGAGAAGGTGCACGCAACTTTAGGACCTTATCTGTCTCAATCTTCTCCTAACTTCCTTCTTCGCGCAGTTAGAAGGAAAGGCCCAGAAGAAGCATTGGTAGTAATCACGAAAATTTGCTGCGCAAACTGAGGTTTCGTTTCTTCCACGTTTTTGCAACACTTACTCTTCGGGACGGCTTCTCTTCGACGAACATATCTGAAAAACGTTTCACATTTACGCTTTATATCTGAAAAACTCGCCCACCTCAGACCGTTTAGATCACCCCTTGTGTCTCCGTTAGCAATGCTATATAGTAGGCTGTTCTGAATGTACTTAATTGCAGCAATATTTGGTGAAAAGCTGCCTAATAATAGGACTTTTGTTTGCATGTTATATCTACTTTGAAGGTGAAGATTGTAAGGATTTGAAAGACATAAAAGTGTCAGACAAGCGCTTGTAGGTAAGGAAAACTTCTGTTAAAACCTAGTCGATCAAAAACATATTTTGTGGAATTTATTTTGAGTATAATTCCAGGACAAAATTTAGGACTCTGCATTTGAAATTTTTTATTGTTTATCTGGCACTGATGCTAGAAAGTCGCGACTTCCCAAGGAAAAATTCGAAATTAATTTTTCCTCAAGATTTTGCGGTTTTCAAATCCGTATGTAGTTACGGTGATGTACGGGCTCAGCAAATCTGGTTTTTACTCCCTCAATGGATATTGCTGACGCACAGCCGCGTCACAGTTTCTTTTTGTACGTCCGCTGATAAAAGTTAGAAATTTAAAGTAAGACCAAACACCAACACGGAAGAAAAAACTTTTGAGATATTCATTTTTAGGAAAATAAGGTCGAACTACAACCTGCCTTTTTTATTCTGCCAGTTGCCCTTCCTTAGCCGTATTGGATCATAATTTTAGCGCACCATCAGCTCGTGTCAGCTGCAATAAAGCGAAGAAAAATGTGGCTTTTGTGGTGTTATAACATCGACACAGTGAAATGGATGACTGTTTCACAATATTAAGCGAACAGTCGCAGTACATACGTTTCATAAGAGAGCAACCACACGACGGTTGGCTGCCATTTTTGAATACACAGCTGAAGTTGGCCTGCGACACTGTATGCATAAGATGGTATCATAAAGAGAGTTGTAAGAATATCATCTTTCATGCACAATCCGTCCACCTCGCCGTAATAAAACGTGCGACAGCTGACAATATGTTCAAAATAGCGGCGACCGTTTCAAGCGGTATAGCTGAACGGCAAGAATCGTTAAACATGACCACTAATGTAATGCTCAAAAACGGCTATCCCCTACAACCCAAACGTTTAAGAAAGCCAAGAACAGTAAATGCAAGTAATCAAAATAACCTCAAAATTTCGTTATGCTTGCCATTCATTTCGGACAGGATAAGCTTCACTATCAAGCAGCGTCTGAGGCAGGCTCAACTGGAACATGATGTCTGTTTGGTGAACATCCCGAACGAAACATAAGAGAACGACCGGTCCGAAACAGACTGTACGATAGAGCTTGCGCTTCATCCAACTGCGTTGTTTGTCCTTATGGAGCAGCAGGTGATTGCGTGAAAACTGTGGTTGTCTGTATGATAGAACGTCGGGACTGTCATGTCATTCATATTGCAGAGACTGGCCGTTCACTCAAGGTGCGAATAAGCGAACAGCGAGTAAAAGGCGACAAAGCTTGGTTAGTCTGCTGGGAAGACATAGAACGGATGATCATGTGGGGAACGACTTTGTTGTGTTGTGCATTATTTTAGCGCAGGAGAGTGAAATCTCCGCTAGAGGCAGCCTGGATTCTAACATAAAATCCTAGCGTGAACAATAGAAATGAACAAACATTCATCACGAGCGATCTAATGCCGTTCTCACCATCATGCGATCTTTAAGATACTCTGCACTATTTAAGTCAATACAGCACTTCTGGATTGCTTATTTCGTCTAACTCTTGCAAACGACAAAGAGTTAGCGGTGGCACATCGCTCCACTCACCCGGTGTTACGCTTGGTACGTTGCTCCTCTTTCTAGGTATTTAGCGACCATATCCTAAATAACTCGAATACCCATACGAGAGGAGGCATTTGGTGGCATTTGGCGTCGACAAAAGTAATTTCACTCACTTTCAGGTCTCTGAAGACGGCGCTCAGCCGAAACGTACGCCGATTAAAAGTACATGACAACCTGCGTGGCATCTTTAATACTGCACTATTCTTCGAAGCAAAATGCCCAGATTTTACGACGAGAGAACGTGAGAAATACTGATTAAACGGCGTTAAAGGCACAGTCCCAGCTTGAGATCGTTCCTGAGATTTTTTCTTGGCGTGACTCGAACAGTAGTGTGGCATTACTTATGGTAAGTTGATGAAGTCGTTTAAAAGCATCGAAAAGTGTTTTTCTCAAAGCGATTGAACAAGCCAAAATTGGGGGAGACCTTTCACAGTTACTACTAAGCAAAGTTTCTGGTCGAATCCGGCACCAGCCTCCGGCCCATACAATCGGATTGGGCACCCGCGGCTCCCATGTGCAAGAAACTTTTGAGCTGTGATTCGATATCAATGACATCACTGTGCCAAGCGTGGACACATTTCCGGGGGGGGGGAGGGCCAGGTCCGACCTTGAACCGAAATGTGGGCTTTTTGAAGTATTATTTAATTTGACCTATATTATTCGATTCAGTAGGCAGACATCCTAGAATATGTATGCCAATATCTCGCAAATCAGAATGAAGAGAGGCTGCCTTTAATAGAAAGTGTGGCAAAATTTTAAAGGTTCTGAAGTCGTATGAATGACAATACTGGTTCCAGATTGAATTCTTTAGAAGCCTGATCTGTTTAGAGATGCGTTCGAACTTAGGTGCAAAACATAAAGGAAGTTGTGGTTACAGTTGCAAGAAAACAAGAAAGAAAGCAAAATAGAAGCATGCACGATGACGAAGAATCCCCATGCGCGTAACATACGCATGCATTTATGCTTCACATATAACACAAACTTGGGAACCAGTAAATAGTAAAAGGAAAATATTAGGAAGCTTACCTTACCAAAGCTAGCAAATATAAGCTGATTGTACGCCGCAGCATCATATTATAAACTAAAATCTGCTTTTTAAAAGTGCGCGGGGATGTGTGCACTTTGTACGTGTTCACACAGGCCCGCAAATCCGTCGTTACCCAAGTGTAAGCCTACCTACCCTGCCGCTGCTTTCTTGAATGCGAGCTCCTACCTTTTCCCGGTGTTTACCCCGAGTAGGCTTACTCCCAGGTAGGCGTTCTACTCCAGGGGCCGTATTCATCATCGCATTTACCCCGGGGTAAGCAAGGAAACGCCCACAACTTACCCCGAAAACTAGTACCGATGGAGGGTAAATTGTGGTCGTGCCGTCGCTTACCCCGGTGTAAATGCGATGATAAATACGGCCCCAGGTAGTAAGCCTACCCGGAGTAAACAACGCGGTAAGGTAGGAGCTCGTACCTATCTCGCGTTGACGAATAGGCCCCAGGATAAGGATTTTTCGGTATGTCCAAAACTATCCCATTGCACATGATTTTCTGTCCAGTGAGCTCATTTGTGTACAGAAACATATTCGGTGGTGTGACGCTACCGCTTCTTCACCTTAGAGTATCTAAATATTGAGTTTCTCAACAGAGTAACGGTGCATAGCACAATTGCGGTCTTGCTTAAAAGTATGCGAAGTCGAGAAAAGGTGAGTATAAGGCATGGACGAGCTAGAGCTTTGATTAAAGCCTGCTAGGAAACCTGTGTGGAGTGCTGAACAGACATATTAGTGCCAGTTCAAACATGCTGGTGAAATGTTGTATTTTCTCCTGAAAGAGATACAAGCGATTCACAAGAAGGAAAATGAATCACGTCATCCGCTCCATGTCTTGCAGCGACGGTGATGCATCCGATTATCTTTAGGATATTTAGAGAAACCTATAAATGGTACTAATTTTACCGCTTTTTGACAAATTAATCGCGTGAAAAATTGCTCTGCTTCCTGACCAAGCGTTTCCCAGAGTTTGACAGTGCTAATGGACGTGGTGCCCTCTTATAATGCGCTGTTGATGTTGCGAACGGTTGCCGTCGCTCCAGTGCTGCGACACCTTCATGGAAGATGATGCCTCGAAGGTGCTGTTGTGGAATTGACATTGTGATTAAAGTTAAGGAAGTCAACCCGGCCGTATCTATTAGGGAGAAGTCTCGAGAATGATCTACAACTTAGATCATGGGTACTGATCAAGAATCGAATGTTCTGTAACTTTCAGAAAATCGACCCAAGACTTTCTTACCAGCCTAATATATTCAAAGAATCCCATAAATCATACTAACTTCATCAGTTTGATAACCTTTTGCTGCTCAACTTTCAAAAACCTGAAGCTCCCAATTTTTGGTACAGTTTTCGCCGATTTTTAGAGTTGTCACATTTCTTACACCTTCTTCAGTTGTTTGTGCTAGATCTAGTGAAAGGAAAATGAGAAATTTCTGAGAAAAATCGAAGAAGAAAAATTGCTATAAAATTTTCCGCTACTGTCTATAGGTGACTAAAGCTAGACTCAAAGATCTAGTATACTAAACTCCTTCAGCTGCGAACTTTCGCAGATCTTCTAGCGCAGAAGTACATCTTCCTGGTCCTTGAACCACTAACCTACAACAGGTCACAATATCAGTCTTCTTAATCAGTTCCATACTGATTATTAGTTTTGCGAACCACGCGCCGCGTAGAACATTACGAAACGTTACAGCGCGGCATCTTTGTCGCAGAAATGGTCACTGCTTCCTTATTGGCGCTGTTTTCTAACCAGCTCAAGATGCGTCAACGAGTCAGGCATTGTTTCAGAACTTTGTAAACTTCGGGCCCGGTGAGAGTGTGGGTGTGTCCCTGTCGAAGTGAGAGATTGGTGTAGGGCGGGCAGCTGGTGACAGTTCTTTCTTCGCCGCCCTACCATGCAGCAGCGGCAGCTCTGTATTTACGTCACGGTGAGATCTTGTTCTTGTACTTTCAATTTTTCACGGTGCAAGGATGTGATGGCAGGCGCAATTTCAAGTATTTCCTGACGCAGATTTAATTTCTGCGGGTGAAAGTTGCTAAAGTTAAAATGAAAGGCTTGCGGTATGAGCGGCAAACCAGTTTCGGCGAACAGTTGATGGCGAAAGTGGCTGGATCAGCTGTTTGAGGTTCTGGATGTAGCTAACTGTTACCAGTTACTTGATTCAGTGATTGACATGGATTTCTTGGGAGTGTTTTTTCAGGCAATTTTCTTGGGCCTAGCAGCCGTCGCCTATTCTCAAACTACTCCACTTTTTCCAGTCGCGTGTGAGCTCAACGTGCTTATCGTTTTAGACAGGTGAGAGCTTTTAGCTATTAATCCTCCAAAACTTCTGTCTAATTGCCCGAACTCTTTCAAACTGTACTCTTTTGCTTTTGCTACCCTAAAAAAGGCATCGATTTTAATTTGAAATCTGCAGTGTTTAGATTTCGTAGAAGTCCCATTCGATATCTTTTTCCCCTTCCTTTTCAATGGAATCTCAACCACATCTAGAGATTCCAGCTGCTTCTGGCGAATAATCTTGGCAATGTAGAACCTCTAATTGTGAGGAATTTGCCTTTTCGAGCCACTTGGGGAAGAACCACGCCAGAAACATTTTTTCTCATAAATTTTTCATCAGCAATCCCTTTTATATAAAATTATCTAATTATTAAATATTATTAAACAGAAAACTACAATTTTTGTGAATTTGTTTAAAAAAGCAAGCCTTACTGGATCGGATTGACTCAGCTCAAGTTTTTGCAGAGGGAAGGCGAGAATGTCTTATTTTTGAAAAATACCTATTGTAGTTCCTTCCAGGTCAGACTCAGTAAAAGGAGGTTTCAATAAAAGTCGGCAATTTGTCATAGATGTCTCAGAAGAGCTCCAGATCGGACCACGCAAGCATAGGGTATGAAGTTTCCAGATTTCTTCAAAGTTCGCAACAACTTATCCTCATCTTTCTAAATTTCAGGTTGCGATGATCGTCTACTCGGGCCCAAGCTATAGAAGAGAAATTTTCCCGTGGAATTTTGCGAAAAACAATGAGGAATTCATTCGGATCACTAATAGTTTGCGAGCTATAGGTGGAACCACTAGCACTAAAAAGGTAACATAGAGCTCTCAAGGCATACGCACGAACGCAGTTTTCATATATAGGTATTGAATTTGTTTAGGCTCTAGAAGTAGCACTCGAGCTAATGAATCAGAGAAACAAGACGATCCCGACTCTTGTAATGGTCGTCACCGACGGACGGTAAGATCGTTAGCTGTTGTTTTAGAGGCGATCAATTGCATAGCCATAAAATAACAATGTTTTGTGTAAGGTCGGCCGACGACCCGAGGGGTCCAGCACTACAACTTCAACGCGAGCCGAACACGTGGATTTTCGCCGCTGCAACCGGAGAACCCGAAAAAGTTGATAAGTTCGTGAAGTTGATTAGTCCATTAATTATTTTAGCCATTTTTTGGAGAGGTGTAATACAGCTAAAAAGACAACCATTCTACTCCACTAACAATTTTCTAAAAAATTCTTATCAGTTTTTGCTAATGCCTTGATAGTTAGTGCTTGAAGTACTGGACTTTTTGCAACCGTTTGCGGGCAAAACTTTTAAGCAGAAAGGTAAGTTCAAGCTTTTTTAAGTTCACTAGTAGTAAAGAAACTTCCCCAGCTTAATCCTGCGGTAGCGAACGTTTCCACCAGCAGTCTTTTGGTGTAGTGTCTTCAAAGCCCTTAGATGTCTAGCTTTCGTTTGACTACTTCTTATATTAAACCTAAAATGCTCATCGGTTTTATATAGTTCAAAATTACGAAAAGTGTAAGGTTTTATTCATGCGACTTGGTGAATGACTGATGAAGTGGGATAGCTTGGTGTACGCAGAAAGCTTTATGCCCAAATCATTATTTTAAACTGTAAAATATTCCGTTTCCGGTGATCTACCTGCAAAATAAAATGAATTTACCTCTGCTATAACTTCAACTACAAAGCCTACCCTTTGACAAATGTAGGAAGTCTCGGAGACTTTAGTAATTTGCTGCTTATAAATTGCCTAAGTAATCAGATCATCTTTTAACTTCTATCAGTGAAGAACTATTAAAAAGTTGTAAAAACCTGCGATTTTCGTAACTTCATTTTAATAAATATGGAGTTTTAGGAAAACATTTATCAGAAACCTCTCGCCGGTGATTATAAAAAAGTAAAAAAAAGTTTTAAAAAAGTAAAACGGGACAGCATAGTCTGGGTACTTTTGAGCAGAGCGTTCTAAGAGATCCCTGCCGAATTCTGTTGAGCGGATGGGGTTTTTAGTGGACTCACAGCGGGAAAATAACCGCTTTTGAACTTCTTCACCAAATTTCGGAATTTCTATGATATTTGAACTCAATACGTCAAAGACCTTCGGTCATTGATAACATTTGCTTTAGTCTCCCCTTTAGCATAATATTCTGGTTTTCCTATCTGTTTTCAACCGTTTAATCCTTTGAAAAAATGATTTTGGACACGTGCTGAAGGTTGAATAGTGCAATACTTTTACGCAAGGGCTGCCTTCTTCTTAAATACAGTAAATCAGAAGTGGAACTGGTAGCTCAAATTTCAATCAGACTACTAGCATCTTCCACTGTAAGCAGACTAGGGTTTGCCTAGCTATCTAGCAAGTAGAGCTGATTTTGGCGAATTTAATTTTTTTTTAGCTAGGTCTCTTCTCAGCTAGGTTTGACGAATATGCTGTACTGAAAACTGCTTCTTTGAAAACTCACCGCTGCATAACCGTAATCCTTCACTCTGCCCCTCAGCAGCAGTAGTTTCTAATTCCTAAAATTATTTATTTCATGGTCAGCTCAATTCTTTCAGTCTTTCGGAGGCACTATTAAAGGACAGATTATCTTTTCTGTCTATCAAATTTCTGCTATGCCCAGCTAGGGCATACTTCATACGATTGATCACTTTCCTACAATGCAGTGTCAGGCACTATGCGCACTTTCGCTGCAGAGGGACAGTAGTGAATTCCATGGAGTTCAGCACTCATTGCTCTGGTGTATGAAACTTAAAGTTCTAGTTTCTCAAAAGAATTTTTAATAAGCAAACAGAAGGGGAATTTGGAAGGGAAGGTGAGAGTGAGATTTTTACTTTCGCCAGTTTGCTAAAACGGTGGGCTAGACTAGCATTATCCTCGCAGTTATCCAGTTGGCTTCGGATTTGCTTTCCACAGATCAATCGCTGGATCGTTATAAACTCCTGAATCTACGAACAGCCTCCAGAGTCGGCTTACTTAAACTGTTAGTCGCTTTATTAGTTGTTCCAGTGCTTGAATACAGGCTAATTCTTCTCTCTTTAAATACAAGTGAAATGCTTGGCAATGTTGTACCTCTTCTTACACAAATATGAGCTCGTTGGTGTTATTGCCAGACAATCAATAATGCATCACAAAACTGTGTAGATTTGAATTGCTACCACTTTTCTGCGAACTCCGGAATTACTACAAAATCCTCTTCTGTTCGTTATTGTGTTTCTCTTATCTCACTCATGCAACAGAATTCATTGAAATTTTTGTCATTTTCTAGAAATCTGCTCCAGATTTGCGTGTCCCACCGAGCATATGGCCTCCTTATTCTGCCAAGCCCTAGCATTAAAGGCAGCAGCCACGCTCGGAACGCCTTCCGAGTTCTTGATGGATTTCCAGCAAGAGGGACTTGAAAAATGGGTTGAGGTGCAAAAATCTCCGTCAAAAATCGTTCCCAACTGAGAAAATTGCTCCACAAAACTCGTCCGTGACATCGCGGACGAGTTGTACATGTGCGCGACAAAATAGAAAACTCGTCGGTTAAATCGCAGACGAGTTTTTTGCGGCAATTTTCTCGGCAGGAAAAAATATTGAGCAGAGAAGTTTGAACCTTACCCATTTTTGAGTCTCTCTTTCAGAATCCAAGAACTCAGAAGATGTTCCGAGCATGGGTGCTGCCTTTAACTGCAATGATTACTCTTAAAAACTAGCTAGAAAGAAATAGTTGCTGTCATCAAAGGGAATCTTAACTGGTTTTTCTCGACTCAGCGATCTGATCTATTTTATCCACTAAAATATCCGTCGTATAATATTCCTTGTTTTCTGTTGTATCAAGAAAGAAACGAAATAAGCAGCTTACACTCTTTCTATATTCTGTATTTCTTTCCAAGATGTTAGCAAATAGGAGGAATAATTTTCTTACGGTTAAAAATAGGTTTTCTGAGGTACGTAATTGAGGTTATAAATTAGGCTTCCTGAGTTAATTTACCATGACAAAGCAAATCAGACTCTCTCCTTTTGTGGGAGAATGTTACCGTACAACTAACACGAGGACACAGCAGTGTGGTCACATTGCTTCCCGTTTCGTAAATGTGTCAACTGATCCGAACCACTGATTGATGTAAATATAACAGAACTTGATAGGTGTCTGAAAATGCGCGTGAAAAACATCACATGCCAGTCTGCCGCCCAAAATTACTTGATGACACTCCCAATACAAAGATTTATTAAGTCATTAACTCATTAAATGCTCTTGATTTATTTAGCCTTCGGATATCCAGTGTTCTTCTCACGTTTCATGAAAATTC